>MOOZ01000171.1:431938-448870 GCA_002930495.1 Cecropterus lyciades
CATTTCTGGCGTGAAGTAGTTCTTGCGTTTCAGCAGAAGAGCGTGGTTGTCGGCTAACTTTCATATAAAGACATCTAAGTCTTCGGGAATAGCAGTTATTTTTTTTTTTTATAATATGGATAGTAGCAAACGAGCATGCAGCCCACCTGATGGTAAGTGGCTACTGCCGCTCATGTACATCTGTAATCAACTCTAGGTAAGAACAAATCTCACCTATAGTTAGCCACAGATGCGTTGCTACTCCTGAGGACTAAGATGGAATGCCTCGGAAAACTATGTCTCCCTTACCACACCCTTCAGACCAGAACACTGTTGTTATTAGGCAGAAATAGGTGTGGCGGTGGTACTTCCGGAGTCGAACCACAAAGAGTTCTACCACCTTGTAATTTCCGACACAACTTCTGTTCTATATGAAGTTGCTTACAACTGTACATGGGCGACAGTGACCATTTACCATCCGGTGGACTGCACTCTCGTTTACTACTTGAATCTTATAAAAATGCTATTTCATTTGAGAATTGAAATAAATCAACAAACGTGATGGATGAAAGTGAATTTATTTCAATGTCGTATGTAATAAAATTATCAGTTACACTTATTATGTTCAACTTAAACTCTTATCAAGATTACACGTCACATATCAATAACACGCCGAATCTTTATAAACAACAGAATTATATCAGAATAATGCTATCTCTGTCTTTAGTTTTAGTACGATTGGGACCGTTGTACGAGACTCTCGCGCAGTATGTTTATATATAGAACAACCTTGAATTAACTAAGAACAATATTTCAAATTGTAAAGTTCTGGAACATGTAAAAGTGTTTTTGGAGGGCAGTTGTCAAAATGATCGGGTTTAATAAAGTGGGAGTGAGACAGCTGATGAGGTGGAAAGAGTGGCGCTATAGCGACCGGCTGAAGTACCACTCAGGAGTAGGAGTGTTCGGGCATCGACCGCGTAAGGTGAATGATACCGGTATGTTGATTTTGTTGGCAGTAAAAGTACATTTATCCCTCCATTAACTCATAAAGGACCACTGTTATACAAATGCCACCCCTAAAAAGGGCGGTATTTGCCTTAATAATGTCTACATTACTTAGGCAAATAGGAATGTATACACTACTTAGGCAAATATCCCGTTTGTTAAGAGGGAGTGATATATGAGTATACTAATCTCATACAGATGTCTTACGTCCCATTGAGACACTACTGTCTATCTCATTGTCCAGCAGTCCTGCAGTATAGAAGACGATCCTCAGGAAGAGAAAAAAATATACTGCATGGAACTATTATTTACACTATTAAATGGTAAAACATTTTACGATTAAATGCTAAGGAACTACTTATTTCTACCAATTGCGTTAAACAAAAGTGTTCATTGTTAAACGCTTCTGTTTTTTGGTTTGATGACAGAGAGACAATGGTATTTCAAATTATGCCTTTGAAGTAGTAACGCATATATTACCAAATTTAATAAAACTGCCAATCGTATTTTGGACTGATTATTTATTTTCTTGAACAGCACATATTTGCTACGAAAAGTGTTGACGTGCTTATTTGCTTTACTAATTTAATAAAAAAATCGGCACGAAGTTTAATTAAAAGTAGTAGAATTCTCATGGTTCCTTTGAAGACACAACTGCCATAAACATTTTTGCCTAAAAACAGCAGTGTTAAGCGCTTTCATCTTTTGGTTTGAAAGATGTGGTATGGGACACACTTATCCGTGCTTTTCTAACTTAGTCCTCAGGGGAAGCAATGCATTTTTGGCCAACCTTAGGCAGGAATTAGTCGTAATCTTATCTAGGGTTGAATACAGATGTCAATGGGCAGCAGTAGCAACTTACCATCCGGTGGACAGCAATCTCCTTTGTTACTTCCATATAGTAAATAACTCGTATTGATTGAATACTTTACAGATATTCCAGAAGAATTAACAGTGAAACGATATGAAAATTGTCGCGCTCAACAGCTAGTTAACGCGTATCGCACACACGGCCACCTGCGAGCTACCATCGATAATGTTGACTATAAAAATGAAAACAGGTAACTGATAATAAAACAATCTAAAGAAAGAGATTTCATTTTACATATAGCAATACAAATACAAAAATATGTGTTTTGTAAAAAGTATTTATTTAACATACCAATATCAAAATTATTGTTCCATTTCAAAACAAATACATTATTATAGAGTACTGTTAAGTATTTCACGATGAATAAATAATGATTAAATAGCTTTAAGTAATATAGTACACATTACTTGTTAAATACAAAATACATCCAAATCCAGAATAGATACCTACATTTTCATTGTCTACTAACCCCAAATTTAAATGCTAGTACTTTATAGCCCAACTTTCATACAAAAAAATCAGAAATCGACGAACCTAAGCACTCCGCAAAATTTAAGATACAGCATCCCCCTCAGGACGACGTTCTTTTTTGTCATCAATTTCTTTCAAAGTCTACCTTCTACAGCTCAAGCCCCAAACATCAATCCTAAAAAAATTCTGGAACCGCAAGTATAAACTTTTAAGCTTCTTGAATTATACCCTGCATGTTTACTTCCATTCTAACATCGTACATCTAAAATCTATTTGCTTTCGTGTTTCAAAGCCCTTTGATCCCTTTGAACATCAACGATATCAAAATTTAAAAGAGTATCTCACGAAGTCATTACAATGTATGAAAATATACAGCTTTTTATAGCCAAGCGAAATCCAATATACGTGCATGAAGCATGTTCGCTCCATTTTATGAGAATTTATATAGTTCATCAAAATGAATGACATTTACTTTTGATATACTGAAACACTCGACGTGATTGAATTGATTTTTCCATAAATATAAATAAAAATAGAATTTCCGCATGTCTGTACATCGCATATCATCACCGACCCTTTATTGTCCTTTTGCTGGACGGGTCTTCTCCCAGAATCAGAGAGTTTTAGACCATAGTCCACCGCCTTGGCTAAGTGAAAAATGGTAGACTTCACACACCTATGAGAACTTTTTTTTAAAGAACTTTCAGGTGTGTAGGTTTTCTCACGATGTTTTCCTTCACCGTCCACTTAGCATATGTTTGCAAGAAAATTGTTTGTATGATTGAAAAAGCGATCATAAAAATATATGTAGTAACTGTGTGTTCAAAATCGCTACAAACCGAAGCTAGTGAATCGGATTATAAAGGATTGTCATTATATATGTGTGTAGTCGTTGTCTTTAACTAACATTAAGTCTATTCATTAAAATCCATGGACGCTTTAAAAAGTTATTACAATTTAAGCTATGTTACATTTTTGAACGCGGATGAAACCACCAGTATTAAAATTTACAATTACAATTTTATTATTACTCAGTTAAATAAACCTTTCCTTAAACAAAAATATTAACGAAGTCCGAAACGAAAAAAATGTACAAGATTGACAAAGGAATGGAGACGGTGAAATAATAAAAACATGGCATTGTTATTCAAAGTTCGGAAAATCATAAACGATAAATATTTATTGAGGCGACCTCATTACAACCCGTTTTGCATTTTTTAAATTTCAGGGACATTAAAGAGCTCCGCCTGGGGAGATACGGTCTTTCTTCGGAAGATTCAGTTGATTTTGGATTATTGTACGGGTATAATGGAAAACAACCAGTAAAAAATCTCGTAAATGAATTGGACAAAATTTACTGTGGTCCGATTTCTTATGAGTTTTCATATTTAGAGGTTTGTAATTTGCGATTATCTTACTATAACAATATATGTGGTATTACGTTCGATATTTCTGAATAATATGCGATATAATAAGCGATAATGTAAAGTAAAGACCACATGAAGACAGCAGGAAACCGCTGGATTCAGAAGGCACAGGATCAATTGGAGTGACACCAATTATTAGAAGCCTATATCCAGCAGTGAACCTCAAAGAGTTGGAATAATTAAAGCGAGAATTTCTAAAGTATTAACAATGATGCAAAACATAAAAGGAATTCTTTTAGAGTTTCAATAATAATAAAATTCTACAAAACACCGTTAAGACAATAAACGTGGCTGTTAGACAAATAAAGATTATGTTTGATTGTCTAAAGATTGTATATAATGTGTACAATAAAGGTTTTTTTTAGATTCGAAAGTGCATTAATTGTAATGAAAAATATAAAACGGCTTATAACTTATGTTGGTCTTAATTATAACTCTTATTCATTTATATGTAGATTTTCAGGGCTCCTCTCGGACTTCCTAAGAACACCCCACCAGATTTATTACAATATTTGTATGTTTGTCCTCTATGCCTTCTGAGATTTTTGATCAGACCTAGCAAAGTTTCATGAGAACCTGATCAACAACTTCAGAACGCATAGAGGACAATCATACAAATATATTCTCAATATAACTTATACATCAAATTCATCGGTTAGTACTATATATTGTACACTTATACCATCCTTTTATTGCGACAGACAGAAGCAGAACGAGAGTGGTTCACAAAGCGCGTAGAAAGTGGTAGTGATTCTCTGAACAAGGACCGACGAGTAGAAATCTTACAGGAACTATTACATTCTCAAGCATGGGACAAATTCCTATCAGTCAAATATCCCACCGTGAAGCGGTACTGCGGAGAAGGCGCTGAGTCTCTACTTACGTTTTTCTCGACTTTATTTGGATTAACTACCTCAGGTAAGGCTATATAACACGAAGTGTTCAAAAAACCTCTTCTCGTAGTTCTTAGAAGTAGCTAATAAAACTTGATTCCTTAACAGTCCAATATATGGATTTAGTTCAATTTATGATTTGTTAATTTCTTTGACCTGAATTTATCTCTAATCTTATAAATAAGATATTTATTATTATTTGAAAAAGTTATATATATTTTTTAATCTTTCACAATTTCACTTCTACTAATAGTCATCCAAACAAATTTATATATTTTTTTATTTTCATTTTAGAAGGTGTCCAGCAAGTTATTTTAGGAATGGCTCATAGAGGCAAATTGAATGTTTTGAGCGGTCTCTTAAAATGTCCACCTGTGAAGATTTTCCACAAGTTTAACGGCAACCCGGAATTTCCACTTGAAGCCAATGCTGCTTGTGATATATCTACGCATCTTAGTAAGTTTTCTATTCTTTATTTATTAAACTTGTAATGTAATGTCATGGATATAGATGTAGTTTTTAAGGAGGCCAAAATTTTCACACACTCAGGAGGGATTGGATTATATAGATTCCAAAATTTCGTTGCAAAAGTTAAACAAAAACGTTCGTCCTGGTCTGAATGTTTTTTTTTCTTTTCTCGCCTATGCTAAATACCCTCTTATTTATGACCGTAATATACGCTACAAGGTTTAACCCTCTGTTTAGTTCTTTTAGAGAATAAATTCCTAGGAAAATGTTGCGTTAAATTGTACACTTCTTGTCTGTCACACAGAATGAACCCAGTTTAATTAGTAGCTAAGCAGACATCTATATTATGAATTTGTCATTGTGTCCTGCGTGAGTCACCAATCATTATATAAAAACTGACACGCTGTGGATTGCGGGTTCCAGGCAGACGTCTGAATGATGAATGTAGATTTCTTTTCTGGGTCTGAGTGTTTCCATCCATCTTTGGGTAACCATTGCCCCCACGACAAATAAAAAAAAAAGTGGAGATATGAATGCAAGAAGCGTTATTATTATAGAATACGTGTAGAAAAGTAATTTATCGGTCTGGAAAAAACTCATATCCAGACCGATAATGAATATTAAAACTGAAATATGATTATTAAAACTTATTTATGCATAACTATGTTAAAGTACAATATTTTAGTTTTATAAAACGATTTTGTCTAACAAATACAAATTTCAGGTGCATCTGCAGATATAACTGTAAACAACAAAACTGTCCGTTTCTCACTGTTGAACAACCCGTCGCATCTCGAGGTAAATTTGCATACCATCCTATCTCATATGTATCGCAAATATTCGTTTTAAATTCCTCGCCTTTTCCGTCTATCCCCATTTTTCATATTCTGATATGAACTCGAACAGGAATTTCACATGAGATCGAGCACGAATGTGTTTTAAATAGTACATATATTCTGTTTTATCCACCAGTTTTGGACTGCTGTAAATATCTCCGTAATCAGGATTTAAAACCTGGTGACGGAGGTATTGACGGACTTTTTCTAATTTTACTTTGAACGCATAATCCGGTAATAGAAAATTACCTCTATACATTTTTCTACTTTTACCAGCAACGCAAAGCTTAAGGATTTGACGGAAGTAAAATGAAATAAATAAGACAGAAATTAAAATTTGAAAGTCGTTCGTTCTTAGTCCTCAGGAAAAGCATAACAAGTAGTGTTCGACCCCTGATGAAAGTCTTGTAATATATAATATACGGGAATAATCTACATACGTTAATAGGTGACGACAACCATTTATATTTTTTCTGATCCCGTTAATAAATAAACTCATTATATGCTTTTAGGCGGCAAATCCAGTGTCGATGGGCAAAACCAGATCAAAACAATTACAATTGAAGGAAGGCGACTATTCGTCAGATGGACTGTCTAGAATGGGTGATAAAGTATTAAACGTACAAGTAAGTATATTTTTCAATTCAATAAACCGATCTTAAAAAAATAAAATAGAGCCGAAAAGCAAAAGTGTGATTTGTTATTTTTTCATTGTATGCTATAATCTACTAGCTTATTTCCACGGCTCCGCCCGGTTCATAAGCATAAGCATAAACACTTTCTACACTCGTAGCCCCACAGTAGGATTTTCTCCTGTGTCGTGGGTGCCATGGACACACAAAGACGAATACACAAACACCCAGACCCAGAACAGAAAACTAAACGCATCATTTAGATGTCTATTTGGCCAGGGTTCGAACCCGGGACCCACTGCGTGTCAGACCGTTATGGTAACCGCCATGCGTTTTCTACCGTAATAAGTATATTTTAATTAAGATCATAAACTATCTGTATCCCAAAATTCTGCAAAATTCGGCCAGTACTTTTTACGTGAAAGAGTGGCATATACACATATAGCCTTCCAAAATTTATAATATTAGTAAGATTTAAGATGACCCACTATATCCGGGGTCATTGACATCGGAATCAATCCAAAATTATAACTGCCTCTAATGTAAACTATATTTAGACTTTTTGACAATACATTTTAAAGCGTTGCTAACCTTTCAGATACACGGCGACGCTGCTTTTACAGGTCAAGGAGTGAACCAGGAGACGCTGATGCTGTCTCAAGCACCGCACTTTGACGTTGGGGGCTCTTTGCATGTCGTTGTAAATAATCAAGTAAGAAGTTAATTAAAATGTATATAGGTTCACAATATATGTATATAGGTATAAAATGTATATAGGTACATTCAAATGAAAAAAAAAATTAAAAGTAACCTAAACGAAAATATTATTAAATAGAAAAGTAATGTTTAAAGTAAAAAGTCCAAATAATTGCCTCTTGGGTTACCTTATTGATTGGCAAAACAATTTTTTGGTCGGTAGATATACACCGGTAAAATTACGCTGGTAAAAATACCTCAGTAAAATACACCGGTCTTTAGACGACACCCAAAAGCATCGTGCTTCTGACTAATACATTAATAGGTTAATATAACTGTACTACTTACATTAATATTTCTGCCTAATAACAGCAGTGTTATGCGCTGTTGTGTTCTGGTCTGAAGGGTGTGTAAAGGAGACATACTTTTTGAGGCATTCCATCTTAGTCCTCAGGGTGGCAACGCACCTGTGGCTAACCTTAGGTGAGACTTTGGTGTTACCTGGGATTGATTACAGATGTCGATGGGCGGCAGTAGCCACTTAACATCAGGTGGGCTGCATGCTCGTTTCCTACTTCCTAATATAAAAAATACTATATAATAATGTAAATAATATAAATAAATTAATTTAGGTAACCATATGTTGTAGTTACAAATCCTATGCCGCAGTTGTACTTTTGCAAATTGAAGAGAATAAAAATTATACTAACAGTGCTTCTTGTAGACTAATAGTTTATTACATACTTCCGACTCTTGAAATAATTTTATGAATTAGTTACATTTTATTTACAGGTAGGTTTCACACTACCCGCACACCGCGGTAGGTCCTGCCGATACGTTACCGATCTTGCCAAATGTATAGCAGCTCCGGTAATTCACGTAAACGGGGATCATCCTGAGGTATGTCAAGATTAACTTCTTAGCTGGTACTTAATTAGGGCATATATAGCCTTATTAACTACTTCATTAAACGATAATTAAATCTCATGTATAAAGTGTTCTGAAGAGAGATTTAGCCTGTACGAAATTAAAAGAGACTAAGATCGTAATTAATAATACTAGTGTTTATCTAAGTTCGACTCTAATTATAATTTATAATTAAATTTTTATTAATAGCACTAAAGCTGTCAATACAATAAAAAGAAAAAGAAATCGGACCTTAAATAAGATATGATAATCTTAATTGTTTTTCCGAACTTATTGAAGTATTACATTACATATAAAATTAGTATTTTATATAGAAAAAGCATAACTTTTTTTATGAAAGGAAATGCTCATGCCTTCATTTGGAATAAATTAGAGTTGAAATTCCTAATCAAACGCCAGATATCTGCAATCAAAGTGGCTAATTCCACAAAAGGTCAATATCATATGTAAGGAACTAATAAAATTGTTTATTTATTTATTGGATTACCAACATAAGAAACAATGTTTACAATCACAGATTTAACAGAAGGTAATTGGATACATTCTAATTGTTCTAACACTTATAGGTAATCACATCATGCATTAATTAAATATTTATGTATTTTAAATTTACCGAAAGATTGAGTATTCCTACAATTATACAATATTCATATAAAAACCATAATACTAATAATAATACACGGAATGTCAAATAAGTTATAATAATATTAAACTAATTCAAAGGATTTCAATAATAATGATGTAATATATAAGACATCTATATAAATAATAAATTACCATATCTGCGATTTCTGCATGCTCGTATATTAATTGTACGATAACAAAAGGTAGCCCAATGACCTAATACTCCAATTCCCTATGTAATTCTATATAGGTCTAAGTAGAGGCTTATCTTACTTAGGGTTGGTTACACATCAATATATTCATGTACGAGGGCGACTACTTAACATCAGATAGCATGTATACTTCGTCGCATAATTTACTGTACATGTTTTGGAAACGATTTAACGGTTTCAATTACGGTTTCACGAATTATAAGGATGAAAATTAATATTTAAAAATAAAACCTTTTAAAAAACAAGCTTTTATTTTAATGCACTGAAAAGAAAACAATTTACTTTGCAATAGCCAAACCCATAATTCTGTTGCATTGTACAATATAGTATTATTCCAAAGCTTGTCGTTACTAACGAACATTACAAGTTAAATGAATTATTTTAAAAACAATTATAAATAATGGAATCAACTATTCTTATTTAAAAATGCACAGGAATAAGGAGGAAAGATTACGAACTTAAAGTAGATAAGTAAAATAGATAAATGTATCTTATTATATAAGTAGTGATCTAGTATATAGGCAGCCAATTCGAATATAAACGCTTTCAACACTCATAGCCCCACAGTAGGATTTTCTCCTGTGTCGTGGGTGCCATGAACACAAAAAGACTAATATACGAACACCCAGACCCCAGAACAAAAATCTAAACTCATCATTCAGATGTCCGTCTGGCCGGGGATCGAACCCGGGACCCACTGCGTGTCAGACCGGTATGGTGACCGCTGCGCCACGCGGGTCGTCAAAAGAATATATAGGTAGCCCATCGGATGGTAAGAGGCACTCCACCGATTACGAAAATCTGTAATCAACCTCGAATAAGATTGAAGTCACACGTGATGTCAGCCGCATCTAGCATTGCTATCCTTAAAGACTAGGACTGGACGCCTCGTGTTAGTGGATATCAAGATATCTCCTTTTGAATACAAACATAGCTGTTATAAGACAGAAATAAATACGTTAAACACCTTTGTTTACAAAATATTGTATTTATTCCAGCTTGTAGCAAAAGCCACCAACATAGCCTTCGAATACCAAAGACAGTTTAGGAAGGACGTGTTCATCGACTATAACTGCTACCGGCGCTGGGGACACAACGAGTTGGATGACCCGACCTTTACCAACCCGCTTATGTACAAATTGATTCATAACAGGAAGTGAGTATAGCTTAAGGACCTAACATACGAACAGGCTACACGTGCGACTGTTTATGTCGTTGACCGCCGCCAACGATAGACGATTTTCGCATGTTACCAGCAACCGACAACGAAGGTCATCTACATCGACCGTATTTTAGCTCTCTTACTAAAATTTCCCCACACACACACATTTGTTTATTTTATACACTGATTTGATAGATAGAGGTACGAACGAATGAACAAATGGTTGGACGATGACGTGACGAACATAGAGGCGAACGCACGGGCTACCGGATAGACCAACGAATCAATGAATAAATCTTATTTGTGTATTAAGGAGATTACTTATCTCCTTAATACTTATTGTGTATTAAGGAGATACTCTAAGTAATCCTACAATTCGATTGAACCCCTTTGTATAACATTTGTGATAACATCATAGTTAAAGCATTAAATTTAAACCCTCCAACCCATTTATGAGATAATGATGCGATAGTCCATTAATCCGGTGCGAAGGACCAATTGGACCTTAGAGCCGAATTCAATTAAATTCAATAATTAATAACAGCAACTCACTGTTCAAATTAGAGTTAATTTATTTTGATTCGGTTTCCCTAATCACGTAATACGCAAAATACTATAGGTATATCTAAAATTTATATACACCAGAAATCCTACGTAGATATTAAAAACTGATTATTTTATATAAGATCAAAGTATCAAAAGAAAGGGAAAAAAATCAGTCTATAAGAATTACCCGAAAACGAAGTCCTTTAATAAAATCTTATATGATGTCGAAATTTTAATAATCCTTTTGACATAGCCAATTTGGTAATGTACCGTACATTACCTACACATCAATCCCAACAAAGAGACATTGTTAAATTGATTTCGAACGTGTCATACAGTTAATAAGAAATGTAACATTAATATTTTTTGAATTCAAATGTAAAAGGACCTTCTATGAAAAATTGAGAACTGGAAGGCACCAATTAATTATTAAATGCTGCTATGATCTGAGATCTACGATCTGCTATGATATGATCTGATAAAGAATATGGTAAGGAAGCGACACATGAGACTTACCTACCTACTGAAACTCTTAATTTACCATAATAACTCTTGATTTCAATATCAACTTAAAATTCATTTGTTAAGTAGATAACAAATGCATTTAAGCTTAGAATAAATTGAAAATCATCCTGTCATACACCCTTAGTGATACAGAAACAGTTATTGGTAACACTGCCCAAATACGTAAAACGGCGGTAGGTCTGTAAGCCAAATCATAATTGATTGGGCTAACAGAGCTACCGCCGGTAGGTCTGTAACCTGGGCTCGTAACCCATAAAAAGTTATTAATGAGATCATCTTTCATCCATCAGTCTTTTTGAAGTTCAATGCTGGACATAGGCCTCCCCTAAAGGGGCTTCTTGCCAATAGTCACGCTTGGCATGCGTATCGGCGACCGCAGTGGGAGTTAATGTTACACAGAAAGACGCTTCTGCCTATCTCTTAAATTTCGTCCCTTGGTCACTTGGAAAAAGGGATTACTGACTGACCACACGGTACTCACATCCCTGTATTGACCTGAAGCCTTAGACTCCTTATTGTGGTTAATATGACAGATTTTTAATTTGGCTCACTTATATATGAGGCGACCATTTTAGTCCTCGGGGGTAGCAACGCATCTGTGATCGATTTCAGATAGAAACCCGTTTCTATGTGAAGTTACTTTCAGATGTCCATGGGCAGTAGTAACCACTTACCATCAGGGTGGACTGCATATTCGTTTGCTACTTCGGTCTGATAAAAAAATATATTGCTTATAAATAAAACATTACGGACGTTAGTGTATAATGTTAACGAACAGATAAGAAAATACAATAAGAACTCTGTTACCAACTCAGAGATTTAGAAAATACACAAGTAAATCTCAAAGCTCTGAAGAAAATCCCTTGACAAAATAAAGCAAATTCTTGCGGCAAAGCCCTTACAAATCTCTGTACATGTCTTATATCTCGGACCATTTACCCTTCTAAATTCACGAGCAAATGAAAACAAGTCGTATGTGAAAATGTTGATTTGTAAGTCATAAGTCTGAGACAAACATTAACACGTTAAGTATTATTGAGACATTAAATAGATTTTGGTATTGGTAAGTAATTGTAATTGGTAAGTTTTGACGGTAAATGTCCGCTCATGAACATGTATGAGTAAACTTCATATAGAACAGAGATTCTGTTTGAAGTTCACAGATGCGTTACCACACCCAAGGACCAAGATTGTCGCCTCACATAAAAGTGCGCCGGCAACCACACCATTTCACCGAAAGCAAGATCTGCTTTACGCTAGAAATAAGTGTCGCGGTGGTACCTTTGAAGGTGGTAGAACTCTATGTGGTTGGACTCCGAATGTACCACCGCCACACCTATTTCAGACTAATAACAGCAGTGTGATGCACTGCTGCGTTCTGGTCTGAAGGGTTTGGTAAGAGAGACATACTTTTCCGAAGAATTCCATCTTAATCCTCAGGGTAGCAGCGCATGTGTGGTTAACCTAAGGTGAGACTTTGATCTTACCTAGGGTTAATTACAGATGTATGTTCGGCAGTAGCCATACCATGGGCTACATGCTCGTTTGCTACTTTCATACTATAAAAAAAAACCTCGGTGTTCGGTCGAAACTAACTCGTTGCACCTTGGAATAAATGTGAACTAGTTTAAAACTATCTTGACCATTTTTGTTTACTTCAGTATTCGGATGAAATGCGTCATATTGACTCGGTTTCCATTATTACACCCCGAGGGTGTCTAAAATGACTAAATAAATTATCCAAGTAACGAACAGTACCTTCAAGTGAAATTATACGTTCTCTAATACGCATCACCATGCACGTAACTATAGCAAATATCTCTAAGGGGTTATCTATTATATTTACATCTATTATATTCAGAAATGGACTTCTAAGGGCTTATGCCTTAAGTAATTGGAACCGGGTAGTCTAGCAGTGCGTAACTGCCGTACATAAACATATGTAACAAACCCAGATTAATGTTAAGATTAGTTAAAGAGAAGAGTTAAAGAATTAATGTTAAGGTTTTCTTTATAATATTGAAGTAGCAAATGGAGAGCATGAAATCCACCATCAGATGGTGGATGGCCACCGCCGCCCATGGCCGTCTGTAATCAATCACAGATTAGACCAGCGTTTTACCTGAGGTCGGCCATGGATACGTTGCTACCTTTAAGGACTAAGTCCGAACGCCTCGAATAAGTATGTCTCCCTTACCACACCCTTTAGACCAGAACACAGCAGTGCATAACACTGCTGTTATTAGTCAGAAATAGGTATGGCGGTGGCACATCCGGAGTCCAACCACATAGAGTTCTACCACCGTCAAAAACAAAATTATATAAACATAAACATATATCAAGGACATAAGATGTATCCTTACTAAGGACCGCTGAACCAACGCCAAAACCCTTAAAAGTCTTTCACGTACTTTTATTTCACGGTCAATTTATCCTTTTGAATCCTTCCCCAATTCTAATAAAAATTAGTTTCGAGGAATTTTGCTTGAATACACAATTTTATTTCCTCTTTATGTAATATAAAACTGCCTTTATAACTTGAATAATATTTTGTCCTTTACTTATGGGGTTTCAGGCCCAATTAAAAGTTTTGTTTTTTATTTAACTTCCCAGAGCCGCTTTCATAAGCTAACTATAAAAGAGTAAAAAAATATTTTCTGCTGAATATAAGTACCAAAGTAATATGGGCTGTATACTAGTTACCGCATGATAAACAGTGAGCATTACCTGAGGATTTGTCCTTAACAAATACTCAAATAGTAATAGGTAGCATTACTATATTGTCCACAGATACATGAGGGACTAAATTGGAACACCTCATATAAGTGTCACTTCACCACACTCATAGAAGTCGGCGAAGTAGAAAAAACTTAAACTTAACCTCTTATATTCCATACCATAATAGAAAACTAGGTAAACATAAACGCTTTCTACACTCATAGGGACACATTCTCACACATTGGGATTTTTTCTTGAGTTGTGGGGGTGTTATGGACAAACAAAGACGAATACACAAACACCCAGACCCAGAACAGAAATCTAAACTCTTCATTCAGATATCTGTCTGGCCGAGGAACGAACCCGGGATCCACTGCGTGTCAGTCACACTGTCACACTGCGTGGTGACCGTTCCACCACGCGGGTGTTGCAGTATATACGAGTTCTAGAGCTTCATAAGTGATAGAACAATTTTGGTTTCGTCTCCGGAGCAATTATCGCCTCTACATCACACCTAGTTCTGGTCAATAACAACACGGTGTGTTCTGGTTTGAAGAGTGAAGAAAAAAATACTTATCCCCAACTTAGTCCTGAGGGGCAGAAAGTAGCAATGCATCTGTGAACGACGTCAAGTAGTATTCTAACCCTGTATCGGGTTGATTACAAATTTCCATGAGAAACAATTACCACGAAGGGTAAATTAGATAAACTACATGCTCATTTGCCAATTATAATATATTATATTAAGTTCTGACTGATAAATAATGAGAGAATAGAGATAATTCACTCCACACTCAGAACTTTCTACTAGCCACCATTACGGAGAAATCATGTAACAATAACTATAAAACCAAAGTCACGTCGCTACGTTAAAAAACTTCCAACAATAGATATTCCCTACATTCCTTCCATATATTTCACGGTCCATTTTCCTTGCAGATCAATCCCAGATCTGTACGCGGATAAGTTGATTTCTGAGGGCCTCCTTAGCGAAGGCGACGTGAGCAGCATTTCAACGGAATATACCAAGTACTTACAAAGTCAGTTTGAGGCTGTCAGCTCGTATAAACCTGAGGTAAGGTGATTTTTACATAATATTCATAATATGTTTTACATAGTAAGAGTGCATAGTTTGAGATATTCTGTAAAACAGTTCCAAAATCAACAATAGATAAAATAAATGTCCAATGATTTGCAATGTGAACCCATCGAAGAAAATGAAACATGCTTGATTTTTTTCCATTAACTTGGGATAAGTATAATGTTTGATATTTTAAAATTATTAAAGTGTAGTTTGTACAAGATACTTCTTTAAGAAAACAATATCATCTTATTAATCTTGAATTTGTACATTTTTATGATAACATCTCTACCAATTGTTAATACCAAATAATCTCTACCAAATAAGCAACCCCGGAAAAGATCACAATCTTACCTGAGGTAAGCCATAGACGTGTTGCTACCCCTTAGAACTAACTTGTAACGCCCTGAATAAATAACAAGTATATCTCCCTAACCAAACCTTTCACACCAGAACACAGCTGATATTAGGAAGAAATAGGTGTGGCGGTGATGCTTTCGGAGTCAAACCATGAAGAGTTGTACCACCTTTAACTTTTAATTCTTTTTTTCCTCCATGAAGTTCATATGTTACTAATGTTATAAAGTTTATAAAGACTGCTAAATGGATTTGTATGAATTTTTTCACACAGATTATAATGATCTGACCTACTCTGTTGTAAACAAAAATAAGCATATATAATTGTATTTTGTTTCCATAGTTTATAACTAATATAACATTAAAAGAGTTTCTCTTTGACCAATTTAGAAAGAGTGTTTGACCACGTATTTACAACCTCGTGAGTACTGAAACTCATTTTTCCAGTGAAACACTTTATTTCCATTTAAATTACTGAAATTGAACTGAACTCACTTAAACGTACTCAATTGACGCGATAACATCATCCATATAATTATACGCTTCGTACACAAAATGTTTTAACGACAGTAATTAATACCTCGACCTGGCCGAGTTATGGCGTATTATTTTAATATTTTGTACACTTTATTTTACAAAAGTAATCATGTTTTATATCGGTCGTATACGCAGACCGTTCTTCATGTGTTCCCAGTTTTGTGGTTTTCGATCACTTACATATGAGGTGACCATTTTACTACTCAACGCAACCCATCTGTGATTGATTTCTTTCAGAACCCCTATGTGAAGTTGGTGACAGATGTAAATGGGCTGTAGTGACCACATACCATCAGCTTAATAACATGTACGTTTACTACTTCAACAAGTAACATTGTTAAAAATATAAAAACAAAAACTCCGTTTTAATAGATAAATGATAGTCTTATATTATTTTTATTATCATCATTATTACTAATAGTTTCATAACAAAATATCTAAGAATTCATATGAAGCATAAACAAAGAATCGAACTTTAAAATAAGCTTCTATAGGAAAAATCTGATTTCATTAAAATCGTGGCTTTAATTACGGCTTTCTAATTAAAACGTTATAATTTCCGCTACGTAAGAAACCTAGCCATAATAATTTACATGAAATTGTGCATAAAAATATCTATGATTATCTGTATCTTAAACGTAACTTATTATAAGCTAATTATTTGATTAACTTTCATTTTTAATACCTCCATATTATTCATCTTATTAATCTCCTACATTTTTCATTCATCTTATTTATATCTATTTCTAGTTATATTTAGTACTACTTACAGCTGTTACTTATTAACAACAACAACAACAAAAGTTCTATTAGTCACGAATGAAAATTACATTTGCATTGGAAATCTATACTAATATTATAAAGCTGAACAGTTTGTTTGTTTGTTTTGTTTTCTTTGTTTGAACGCGCTAATCTCAGGAACTACTGGTCTGATTTGAAAAATTCTTTCGGTTTTAGATAGC
>MOOZ01000171.1:479626-492491 GCA_002930495.1 Cecropterus lyciades
AAAAACCCCGATTTTGAAACATTCTTCATTGGTGCTCCGCTCCTGCTGATCTTAGCGTGATGATATATAGCCTATAGCCTTTCTCAATAAATGGGCTATCTAACACCGAAAGATTTTTTTCAAATCAGACCAGTAGTTCCTGAGATTAGCGCATTCAAACAAACAAACAAACTCTTCAGCTTTATAATATTAGTATAGACTAGATGAAAACCAGGCTTCGCTCGGTTGAAATGTGACTATAGCTAGGTAGATATTTTTGTAATTATAATCAACTAAAAGGTATTATACCTTAGATATAAGCAGATACTCGTAAAAGCTGCCAGTTCGCTAGACGCCACCACTTGTAGTAGCTAGTTTACAATTTAATATACGTGTACGTACACACGTTCTCAATAGCGCAGCAGCATGATGCAGATATGCGAGGTAAAATTTTGTAGCGCCATCTTGTATAAAATATCTAAACTATGTAATTTAAATATCGCCGCTAGATAGCATGTTTATCCTATAATTACGCGAATCCGCTTTAAGAAATTCAAGATGGCTGACTAAGACCATTGGAACTTAACAAAATACTCGACAATCCGAATTTTGCCGTCGACTCGAAATCAATATTTTTTAATTTTATTATTTAGGTACGGTTTCAATCAGGTCTACCGTACCCCTTGACGGAATTAGTTATATTGAAGATTCTGATTTTCGTTGACTCCTCTACGTACATATTATATAATAACGTGAAAATGAAAATTCCCCGCGTCGGTACATCACATATATTTGCAAAAAAATGTTTGGAAGATTACAATAAGTAATAAAATAAATTCCTTTAATATTAAAAAAAAAACTATGTTTTTGTGTTTGAAATGGGCTCCATAAGCAAAAGCCAACAGCAAAAGTAATGGATGTAATTAAAGGAATTGAAAGCAACTCATGAAGTAACATTACAATTTTAAAAGGCATTATAATTTAAAATCAGGAGTAAACTTTGATGCTAATTTTGAGGTATTTCAAAGTAAGGAGGTATACAATGTTCGATAAATGTACCTATGTCAATTTTATTGTCATGTTACAAATTTCATAAACGGGGACGAAAACGAAGAGCACAGCTAGTCTAAAAGAAATTTTGCCCGCCTTTATGTCTAACGCAAAGTTACGAAATCACGGCTCGTACCTAGTGATTACTGGTACTGCTTCTATGATGTCACATTGGAGCATAATGCAGTAGGTACGGCATTGTACAGTAGTCAGCACGGCAATATCCAATACGACGGTACGGTCTTTTTCACACGGAAAGGGTTTTAACGTATTTTCAAAGAACATTAGTGGAGATACGGGAGCTCTTTGTTTCAACATCTTGTTCGATTTTCCTCTATAATCGTCAAGGTATGTTGTGATTTTTTCTTTAAATGCTTAGGTATTTTCAGGGATATTTTACCACTGGTATGTGTATTTGGGATTAATGTTAAATTATCCAATAATTAATGTCGAATCTAAAATCAATTTGTGATGTTACGAGAAATTAATCAAAGTTAATCTGTTCCTTTGATCAAACCATTTGAGGAAGAGAAACAAAAATTTAATGTACCGGTTTCACATTTGGCTTTTAACGAAAGCTAGGGCATGTAGACTTACTGACATACATATAAGGTGACATCTTAGTACAACTGTTTGAAATTTTTTTCCCATTTATCGCCTATGCCCGATACCCTGTTCTATATATTTATAGTTAGTTAACAAATATCCTTGCGTGGTAGTAATCACTAAGTAAGTTAACATTAGGAGTACTACGTGTTAATATTCTACTTAAATTATAAAAAAACAGACAATATCATGCTTCGTTAACATGAAAATATTTAAACCATTATTTAAAGCCAGGACCGCAGAAGCAAAAATCTCAAGTCTTGGGAATATAAGTTACCATATTAATTTCGGTGGATCACAAACCCTGAAGCGGTAGGTATAGGTATTATTAAAAACTGACATAAATTTAAAGAAGAACGTAAATCCTGCACTTAGTAGATTAAACTATTAAGATTCTTAAACCATCCATTACTTTCAGACCATGTTACAAGAACCTTCATAAATCTTGTGCCCTCTACGGACCTTGAATTATTAGACAGCTAACGAACATAAATAGATTCTAATAAATAACTGTAAGGATCCTTAATTTCGCTGGAAACGTAGAATTCTGACTACATTACGTAGATGTCACGCTCAAGAATACTGAACAACTTTAAATACTGAACTTTATTTATGAAAGACTACATTATTGCCTGTATAAATAAGATATTTTTAACTTTATTTTTATTCCAAAATTATTATCGAATTGCACTTAATACAGTACCTACTATTATTTACGAGGATATTCCGATCAATAGCTGTTTATGGATGGAATCCTTAGTGATTCGAGTGTTGAGTCCTGAGGCACTGCCGTCACACTTATTTCTTATGCCTTTTAATAATAGTGTTAAGCCACTGTGTTCAAGCGACGTGCCCTTTAAAGGAGAGGCGCATATACAAGGATTATAAGTTAATCCTTAAAGGATTAAAGTAGTAACGCATCTGTGTTTATTACCATCAAAGTGCAATTTTCGGTTATAAATTTTAAATTTCTAGCTTACTATTTGTAAGTAACTCGTATCTAATAATCAAAATATTTTTCTATTATTCGACCTCAACACTAAATAATTTATGGATGGCTATAGACCATCTGCTTCGTAATAAACCTCAGCAAGATCGTACCTGAAGCTGACCAACTGCTTCAGAACATAACCAAGCACAATGGGAATCCCAGCGGTTGGCATAGACCTTGGTACGACGTACTCCTGTGTGGGCGTCTTCCAACACGGCAAAGTGGAGATTATCGCCAACGACCAAGGCAACAGAACCACACCATCGTATGTCGCGTTCACCGACTCTGAGAGACTCATTGGCGATGCTGCTAAGAATCAGGTATGATAAAGCAATAAAATAGATACTACATAAATATTTTAAAATTATTCCTAGATTTGATAGTTTTTTGTCATAATTCAACTTTTTTTGCTAGCATCGATATACAATATGGAAATTGTGACCCATGGAAGCTTAGTTTTTCGTTAGTAAAGTTAATATAGATCCTTTTTATTCAAGCAAAAGCAATACTTAACTAACAAAATTTTCAGAAACTTAACAATTTTAGTTGAAAATTCGATTGTCAACTTTATTTCAAAACCTTCCACTATGATCCTTCACTAGGCATATAACCCATTCATATTAACTTTGTTGCGTTGTTGTTGTTAAAATTGTCTATTCTGCTTGTATTCTATGGTAAAATAAAGGTCAGGCCGTGACCAGTCATGCGTTATGCCATTTCAGGTAGCCATGAACCCGAGAAATACAGTATTCGATGCGAAACGGTTGATAGGGCGAAAATTTGAAGATCCCAAAGTTCAACAAGATCTGAAACACTGGCCGTTTGAAGTTATATCTGATGCTGGTAAGCCAAAGATCGTAGTGGAATACAAAGGCCAAAAGAAACGATTTTCACCTGAAGAAATATCGTCAATGGTTTTAACAAAAATGAAAGAGACTGCTGAAACATTTTTGGGAGGAACAGTAAAAGACGCTGTTATAACTGTACCCGCATACTTCAATGATGCTCAACGTCAAGCTACTAAAGATGCAGGGGCCATAGCGGCATTGAACGTCCTTAGAATCATCAATGAACCAACAGCTGCTGCTCTCGCTTATGGTTTGGACAAAGATTTGAAAGGCGATAAAAATGTCTTAATCTTCGACCTCGGTGGTGGAACTTTCGACGTATCAATACTCCAAATAGCAGAAGGCTCCCTTTTCGAAGTCAGGTCGACTTCAGGAGATACACACTTGGGTGGTGAAGATTTCGACTCGCGAATGGTTGATCATTTCTGCCAAGAATTCGACAGAAAATATAAAAAGAATATAAAAAGCAATCCTAAATCTGTTAGGAGACTGCGAACTGCTTGTGAGAGAGCTAAAAGGACCCTCTCCTCTAGTACCGAAGCAAGTTTAGAAATTGATGCATTATTTGAAGGTATCGATTTTTACTCCAAGATTACTAGAGCACGTTTTGAGGAGCTATGCTCGGATTTGTTTAGGCAGACACTTGGACCAGTCGAAAAGGCATTGAAAGACGCCGGATTGAACACCAGAGAAATACACGATGTCGTTATGGTTGGTGGTTCGACTAGAATACCAAAAGTGCAACGGCTATTACAGGTACGTTATTGTATATTTATAGGTATGTGTAATGCATTCGTTTACGAGGATTTCTTTTATCCACTCCTAATTTGCTACTGGAAAAATATTTGAATTTAAATAAACAATTCATAATGTCATAAAATGTTTTAACAGGATTTTTTCAGTGGCAAAACCTTGAACCTCTCCATAAATCCCGACGAAGCAGTCGCTTATGGGGCAGCAGTACAAGCAGCAATCCTTAGTGGTTCAAAAGACACCCGCATACAAGACGTTCTCTTGGTGGACATTACTCCATTGTCTCTTGGAATAGAGACAGCTGGAGGTGTGATGACAAAACTAGTAGAAAGGAATACTAGAATACCAATAGCACAAAAGAAAATCTTTACTACTTACGCTGACAATCAACCTGCTGTTACAATTCAGGTAAACATAAGATAAATTAGAAGCGCTTTAACTCTAATTTGCTGTATATATTCAATACAAAGTTAATAGTCAAAATATACACACCTACACACACATGATAATTAAGTACCTATAATATACTTATAAATAAAATCAATTTACTTGTGCAGGTCTTCGAGGGTGAGAGAGCCATGACGAAGGATAACAATTTGTTGGGAACTTTTAATCTTACTGGTATACCACCGGCGCCTAGAGGTGTCCCGCAAATAGAAGTAAGTATACTCACCATAATTTCAACAAAACAGGTTTAGTGCCCGTTATTTACAGGTTTAGTAATTGTGCTAGCTTAGATGATATAATGGATTTTTGCATTTAAAAATTCCACTCTGGTCCTAGTTCAGTTCACTGCTGCTCACGAAATAGATTTGGGATATCCAACATAACTTCAATAAGATCGTAGGTTTTTTAAATGATTTAAACAGCAACCGACCTCTGACGACAAGTAGGCGCTACTATGGAATTTCACAAAGACGCGTAGCAAATCCTGTGGATAAACATGGTCGCCCAAATTCAAGCCAGCCAGCATCCACACCCTTCCAGCGAAACACAAGAACTGCAACACAATAGAAATAGGTGTAACGATGGTACCACCCCGGCAATGGCGTAGCTAGATAAACAAAGGCCCTGGGGCAAAAAATAAACTAGGGCCCCAACTAATCTATCTAACTTATTAATGTATTTCGAAGTTCAATTTATAGTTAGAAAGTCAGAGCCCGAGGAGCCCCCTAAGCTTGGGGGCCCCGGGGTATTGCCCTATCTAGCCCTCCGGTAGCTACGTCACTGCACCCCGGTTGAACAGTCGTGCAAATTATATTTGTTAAGTTTTCGTTATGTTATCTTTTAGGTAACATTCGATATAGATGCGAACGGTATCCTAAACGTCAACGCAGAAGACCGAAGCACCGGTCGCTCCGAACGTATAACCATATCGAACGACAAGGGACGTCTCAACAAGAAGGACATAGAGAAGATGCTGCATGATGCTGAGAAATTCAAAGCAGAGGATGAAGTCGCGAAACAGAGGGTCGAATCTAGAAACCAGTTGGAAGCATACCTGTTTGGGTGTAAAGGGGTAAGTATTATACGAAAATACTGTGAAAATGAATACCGTTTACATTCTATTAATAACTCACTTTAAAACAGAAATTTCTATCTGCGTCAGACGGAGGGTAATGTATGTGTGTTCATTTATATGGCATGCGCTGCAGCCCAAATGGCTTGGTCGATTTTAACTCTTGACGTGTAGACAGACTATAATGGGAAAGTTAAGTCTCATTTTTGCCCATAGCAAAACTCATACTTACCCGTTTTGGGGCGTCTTGAGGTACAGATTTGAATTTTAAATGTGTTTTTATTAATATGGATATCTCATTTAATATAGTAAATAGACCATTACAAGACTATATATAGGTTACTATTACAGCTGTCACTGTTTTGACACAAACTCCTAAAGAACATTAATAAATTAATTTAAAACCCAATTGCTCAAATAAACTGAAAACGGAAAATCTAGTATAATAAATATTTTAAGATACCCCGCTATTGTCAATTATTCAGTAACCATTCCGTTTATAAAACCCATTCTGTCTAACAACTTCATTTAAGTTTTACAATCTTTACACAGGCCGTCGAAAACGCCGGCAGCAGATTGACAGAACGAGAAAAGAACGAAGTAACCACGGAATGCAATAATCAACTTCGTTGGCTCGAGCTGAACCCAGACGCTTCTAAATCCGAATTGGACCAACATCTGAAGGCCGCTCAAGCGGCGTGTCAATCAGCCATGCTCAAACTGCACGGAGCCGGTGGACCCAGCTGTGGGAGGAATGGCAGCGGTGGACCAAGAGTCGAAGAGATTGATTAAATGAATCGATGGGAAAATTCAAGTAGATCGTAATTCGATGTTTGTGGCTGTGTCGAGGTGATAATCAGTCTATGGTTTGACAAAAGAACGCATATTTGGACAACTGTCGCTAATAATTACTCTGTAAGTGAACTATAATGCATGTCTACTCTAAAGCTGCCACTCGGCCATGAAACATTCGCTTGACGCTGCAAGCGTCTTTTGAAGAATTTTGAGAAATTTTGCTACAATTCGTAGCTTGCTTGTTATTTCGTCACCTTACATAATCATACACTTTAACGCTCAACGCTTGCAGCATGGACCGAATGACGCTTGATGCGAATGTTTCGTGGTCCTCACGTTACAGCTGCTATTCACGCCATTATGATGTATTAATTTGAGTGTTTATTTTGATTTCACGTTTATTTTGCATTTATCTCGTATGGCAACGCATCTGCTATTGAATACAGTCATGACTATTGCCAATTTATATTCGGTTACAATTTTCAATGAGCGTACTTGCGCTCATTGATAATTGTATCCACATCACGCTATTGAATATATTTAGTTTGACGTTATAACGATATTTCGATAAATAGCTTTAGATTTACAGTATCTTTCTAAAAATGCACTTTATAAAGACGGCACTGAGTCTTAATATAGATATATTTTGTGAATTATTTAATGATAATAAAAATTTTTGTTGTTTTCAGTAATATTTTGATTTTTCCTTCGTCAATATTGCCACAAGATTTGCTACATTGAGAAATGTTGAATCTCGTTGAACTGTAGAATAAGTTCAACAAATTTAAAACTAAAACAACACCAAATATAGTACAAAATCATTTATTCCAAAAATATAACAACATGTCGAGCATTTTAAAAAATATTTTTTGGTGTTTCTAGTCTACTCGCGTGCTCCATGGTAACGAAAATGAATAGAAAAAAGACAATTTTAGAGTTAGTCACAAGTTCATTATACATATACCACTTTACAACAAATCTTTTTATACATGTCATTAACAATACGTATGTTATGTATGTATAAAGAACAACGGATAAATTATTTCCTTATTATAAGAAAAGAACTGAAAACCGAACAGTGTTGTGCTTGCTTAAAAGTTAGGGAGACCGGAGCCCAGATAATTTCCATATATCCGTATAATTATAATTTAAAAATAATATAATGCAATACGTAGAACAACAAGTCTCAACAATCCAAATACGGTTTTAATGTTTATCGCTCACATATTGTAAAGAACGAGAGATAAATAAAAAAATGCCGTCATTTAAATAACAATGTTCATTGCAACAAGATCATGTTTATGTAATGCGAATTCACTATGTCGCACATAAATGACATATCGCACGGTAAGAACGAAAGTTACCAAAACTCAAAACTTCGGCAAATTGAGTTACATACTTTACAACTACTTCTAATAACGTAGTCTAACGTGTAACGAAATAAAAAAATAACAGTTAAATATAATACATAAATAAGTTAAAAGTAACGTAAAAAAAGTTAAGTTGTGCTAGAAGAGGACAAACATAAATGAGACGTCACTTGAATAACCATGCATTTAACAAACTTCCCAAAATACGAATATATACACGACATATATACGACATAAATTTCACATTAGGTTCCTTTTATTCTTACCGTGCTATATAATATGTTATGTAATCGTAGTTTTAGGATCATAATCCTGACACATCATCTGGCACTTATCAGTCTTTTAATAATCAATAAATTACAATTTAAATCAACCGCTTTGTTTATTCCAAATAAATCTGTGATTTGTAGTAATATGGTTAATGCACATCTTACACTCTAAAACTCGTATAATTTAACAGATATGTGAATAATGTAATAACATTTTAGATGGTTTTCTATTGGAATGATTTTCTATTGCATAACATAACTTCAAATGAATTGAACTTAGGGGAACCTGATTCCCCCATATACATCTGACGCAGTATCTCTTCGGTCCGGTACTATTTTAAACGTATTGAACCTGACTGTTTTAACTGGTATCGTAGTTGTTTACAAATATAAATAAATACATTTTAATTAATTTTTAACCGGTTCATGCCGGCATAGAAGTTAAATCGGTAACAACGGTTAAAATCCGTTTGCAATTTTGTTATAAAAGTTAAATGCAGTTCATTAAAAATATGTTATACGCATATAAACTTTAAACTGAACAAAATCGACAATTGAAATTATAAGCACCACTGATTTATGCGAATAATTAATCCATAATAAGTACTTCGTTTGAATACAATCCTTAGCAGGGCGAGGGAGGTTGGGGTCAAACCCCTCCCAAAATCATAATACAAATACGTAAGTCCACCCGTTAGACGGTATTATTCAGAAATACGAGGCCCTAAGTCCCCCATCACCTCCCAAACCTAACAATATAAAATACAGCGTCCATCTTATCGTAAGACCTTTTATCGCCGTCCTAAGGTCTTTGAAAGCCTACTTTTGGGTAGGCTTTCAAAGACCTTAGGACCAGCCAAAGCTAGTAAAGCTCCCATCCCCTTCGCCCTTAAAAGAAAATCCATCGGAATACAATGCTAGTGATTATTAAAAATACACGAAAATAAAATACTTTGTCACCAATACCTTATACAGCTACTAATTGATATGCGTATTTAATTACTAACTAAATGCGTGTCCGTCACATCCATGACACTCCACTATAATGACAATGTTAAATAAATATTAGTATTCATGCAACATTAACAAATTGTTTTTTTTTTACTTATCCTGTGATACGTATTTGCGATACTGTTAACAGAAATAATTACCCATCTGTAATGATAAAGAATTACCCATGTGTAATGATTACCTTTAACGCCCGTTTAAGGCTTTCATTACATGTTGGTTATCAAATTTGTTATATCACACGCAATTGCCTTAAGCTGACCGCCCACTGGCTACTATCGCTGAAAAGATAGTTGCTAAAGCTACCATTTCGTAGTTGAAACTACTAAACAGTTGCTTAATCCACTGCAGCTCGGAAGGACAATTTATTACTTCACCAACCGACGAGCGCAACAGGTTTCATTTTATTCATATAATGTGTCAACAACAGTCGATTTTTACTCATCTGTATAATTTTATTCGTAAGCTACTAAATAGTCGCCGAGCAGTTTAACATAAACCATGGTGGCCAAAATGCGGTCAGCCAAAGTATTAATTGTCAATAGTTCATTATGATAAAGAAAAGGACTTTAAAAAAAACATCTTGTATTGTAAGCTTTTCGATTTGGAAAACCAATGACACATAATTATTAAGACAGTAATAAATATAAATAAATGCTATAGCATTTTATTGATTTTATATATTTTCGTGTGTTAAAAACTCATAAGTCCTCTGAATCCAAATCTAATAACAATTTAATAGGCCTACTAACTATGAAATTTGGGTATGCACTCAATAATGTCCGTATTAAAAATGCTTCAAACGATATTAGTGCTACAAAGGCGCACCATTTGTCGTAAAACTAGTGACCCGAAGTCTATTTGTTACTAAATTCATGATGTAATATCTAACTCGTGCTAATTTTTGACCTTAAATACTTATAATACCTCACTGTGAATTTGTGATATCTAACGTTTTAAATGTTTTTCCTATATTACTAATTAATGCATAAAACAGCTTAAATTTAGAAGAAAAGAGTCGTTACTATTGTACTATTTTAGTTCGATACAAAATTGTTTGCAATAATGCATAGACGATCAAACTAAATCAATTTCTAAACATTATTCTAAGCTGTGCCACCGCCATGCACAAGTCTCTTCTCTTTAAAAAATCTCTAAATGAGAGACTTTAGTACAACATAATACCCAACTATGGATTGGTAATACACACTTTGCCACTCTGTGTTTTCCTTTCACGGATATAGTAATTAAATAGGTCATCATTAATTCTTCAAATACGCTTATTGGTTCAAACTAAGGTGCAAAAGAAAAATATTTATGCGTGGTTCAACATTATATCTATGTAAGTGGTCTAATATCAGAAAGTGTATGACTTAGATACAAATGTATGTATAAATTTATGTACTTATGATTTTTTTATAGTATGGAAGTAGCAAACGAGCATGCAGCTCACCTGAGGGTACGTGGCTACTGCCGCCCATGGACATCTGTAATCAACCCTAGGTAAGATCAACGTCTCACCTAAGATTGGCCACAGATGCGTTGCTACCCCTGAGGACTAAGATGGAATGCCTCGGAAAAGTATGTCTCCCTTACCACACCCATCAGACCAGAACACAGCAGCGCATAACACTGCTGTTATGAGGCAGAAATAGGTGTTGCAAATTATGTTGCTAATTTAAAATAATGAACTATCTTCTATAAATAGGTTCAATTCAAGTGAATACTTACATATTGTTGAATCTTTCCATTTTCTTTCTTTTCGTGTAATCTGATTGTGATTGTTATCATAAAAATGCTATAATGCTAATCAACTTGAAACTTGAAAAAACCTTTGCAATAACGTATTTTCAGTGTCACTTACATTGTATTGTAAAACTAGTTATCTTGAAATTGGCAAACTCAAACATAATCTTAAGTTTCAATTTGTATAAAAAAAAAATGCCATTCTTTTTTCTTTTTTCAAAAATCGAATACCAACAGTTTTTTTTTTATAGGAATTGATATACAATTTTATTGGGATGTAGTTTTTACACGTGCCATCCATTTTAAAAGCACACAACTAACAGTACTACACAAGTGGTATTCTCTTACGAAATTAATCTAACAAAAAATCTATTCCGTATACAATGTTTCACTACAATTGAACATATTAAATCTTGTTCCAAACTATTGCATAATCACAAGTCAGTTATTTAAGTAATAATGTTATAATAACTAAACAAATATGTTATATAACCATACCGTTTCCCAGAAACAATTACAAAAAATAAAATTCTATTTATTTATACATAAATAAATCGTAGGAGACAAACCCTGCACTAAATTAAATCTGTTTAAATAAAAAATCACAGAACTACACCGTGGTGGTGTAAGGTAAATATATTAAATGTTGTTTTATCTTATGAATGTAAACTAACCGTAATAAATTTCACTACTCTAAACATATTCACAAGCTTCGCAGCATCTTTTGTATGAAGGCACCTTGGATCTCGTCCGCTCTGGAAACGAAAATAACAATTAATAAAATAATGTTCTACTAAACATTTTCAAACTAGTTTTTCATATACTCACAGTATATATATACTTACTAACATAATATTAGACATACATAAAAATACGCACACTAACCTTTCCACTGCCTTTCAAATACATTTTTCCGTAAGAAAGATTTATTGAAGAACTTATGTCTCAATCGAACCATAGATTACTTTTTTTTAATGCTTTTTTTAAACGCTTTCTACACTCATACCCCACACTAGGATTTTCTCCTGCGTCGTGGGTGCCATGGACACACAAAGACGAATACACCAACACCCAGACCCAAAACAGAAATCTAAACTCATCATTTTGATGTCTTTGTCCGGCCAGACAGACATATACGGCCCACTGCGTGTCAGTCTGCGTATTTTTACAAAAATATCGATATTATATATTATTATAGTATATTATCACATAGAATCGATAAAAATATCGATATCGTCAAGAAAGATCGTGACAATTAATAATCTTGTGTTTGTGTGTGAAAGTTTGAGAGGATGTATGTATGGGTATAAGTTAGTCTTTGATATTTATCGGCGAAAATGATCGTCTCAAATTTAAATTTTATTAATTTGTATTCATAAATATATCGATAATATCGATTTGAATAGTCATTTGCTATTTTAGACTTTCAAATCGATATAAACATTTTAGTGTGTTTTATTTATAAAAAATATCGAGAATATCGGTTTGGAAATGTAATATCGGTAACTGATTTACCGATATTTTAGAGATTCGATATTGATGATATCTTGCATCCCTAGCCGCAACATTTTACAGCTTCGATCCGATATAACTTGCAAGCAAACCCAACTCACTTGTTTCCCGGCTTGAGCTTTAGGCTCGCCATAAAACCCGGTGAAGCTATAAAGGCCAGTAGGGCCAACAGCAAAAACAAAAAAAAAAGCTCACTTGTTACTAGTGACGGTGTGCATCAAGTTGACGATGTACCGCGGACACGCGTCTTCGTGCATGACGCGCGCGTGGAACAGCAGCCCCTGGCACACGCAGTACAGCAGCTCGATCAGCGGCCAGCCCTCCGGGATCATGCCCTTCTGGTAGCACCACGACATCAGGATCTGGGAGGAACACATTGGTTTAAAGGCATTGTAGCACCAGGTCATCAGGATCTGGGG
>MOOZ01000171.1:492581-506656 GCA_002930495.1 Cecropterus lyciades
GGAACACATTGATTTAAGGCAATGTAGCACCAGGTCATCGGGATCTGGGGGGACACATTGTTTTAAAGGCAATGTCGCACCAGGTCATCAGGATCTGGGGGAACACATTGGTTTAAGGCAATGTAGCACCAGGTCATAGGGATCTGGGAGGAATTAATATTGCCTTTAAAATTAAGTATTCACGCCAAGACAACGGTTCCTATGGCGTCACGATTTGAAGGCGGATTTGTATAGAACTCGACGAAATAAGCCAGAAAATAAGAATCAAAATTTTGCTTGCTTGCTTACTTTTCGAGCTATCGATACTTGTTTTTACAGACATACGTTTTAAACTTAAATCGTGACCCCATAGGAACCGTACAATCCCCGCATTCACCAATGTTTTATTGACTCGCTTGGCGGAGAAGTTACCATGCCAGTCCTAGACACGGGGATTCCGGGTTTGAACACGGCCGCACAGATGTCTGAATGATGAATTTAGAAATCTGTTCTAGGTGTCGGTGTATTCAGCTATAAAATCAAACGGACTGGCCAAATAACTAACTTCTTCCATGAATGTGAAGTAGAGCAGCATAGTGAACATGTTCCACGCTTTACTATGTTGCGATATTTCAGATTAGTAAATTCTATAGTGAACAAGTAAGCATCAAAAGCGTTGAACATACCTGTAGTGACGAGGTAACAGGTGCTAAGGCAATGGGCGTAGACGGCGACGCCCTGAAGGCAGTACCGGCGAGGAAACCCGCGGGCAACGCGTATAGCGCGCTATCTTTACCGTTCGCTCGACATAGTAGACACACTATTAACTGCAATCATATTTTTAATGACTATGTTATAAAATTGCTAGCTTGGACTTTGCGCTTTCTAGTAGGTGGTAAAGTATTTACATTTTTTTTAATAGTATGGAAGTAGCAAACGAGCCTGTAGCCCACCTGATGGTAAGTGGCTACTGCCGCCCATGGACATCTGTAATTAACCCTAGGTAAGATCAAAGTCTCACCTAAGGTTACACACAGGCCACGAATGCGTTGCTACCCCTGAGGACTAAGATGGAATGCCTCAGAAAAGTATGTCTCCCTTACCCACACCCTTCAAACCAGAACACAACAGCGCATAACACTGTTATTAGGCTGACACAACACACCTATTTGTTGGCTCCAATTTTATTAGGTATTACTCTTCAAATCAAAACTTCAATTTTATGCTTATGCTTAAATACAATTCAATACAATTCTTTAATAAATTGACATAGCGTCGCTTATCAGACCATAACGTAATTAATATGCTAGCATATCGACAAAACAAGATTATGGTATCAGACGCTCAAATAGTTAAGAATTTACAAAACCGATAGTACGTATTTACATCGTACATACAATACAAATTGCATAAATATATACAATTCGCCTTTATTTAGTATTGAAGCAGCAAACTGATAGTAAGTGACCACATGGCCATCTGTCATCAACCCCAGATAAAATTAGTCTTACCTGACGTTACCCATGGATGGGTTGTTACCCCTTAGGACTAAGTTGGAATGCTTATGATAAGTATGTCCTCCTTACCGCACCCCTCTGACTAGAACACGACAGCACTTAACACTGCGTTTTTAGCCAGAAATAGGTGTGGCATTAGTGCATCTGGAGTGGAACCTCGATGTGTTTTACCACCTTCTAAAAGTCTAAGGTGAGCTGTGTTTTTAATGCCTCGACTGACTTGCAAAATGAGCCTCACAAGCAAAATCAATAAAAACAATGAGAATAAAACTTACCCTGTAAATACCAATATATCCACCAAAGAACATTCCCAGTTTGAGATGTGAGAATTTAAGCGACTTCAATGCTTTGGTCGGGGTGAGTAATCTGGGTATGATCGTTCTTAACATCGTCATGGCGCACCCCACACCGAACAGCTGAGCTGTGCCCTAAAAAATATATCAAAAATGATGTTGAATAAGCCAAGCTTTTAGCACACAGCCGATTCGGTTGTACTTATAAAATTGGGATTTTGTACACTAAAAACGATTTTTGGAAATTTGACCCCTTAGGAGGTATTGTCCCACAAGAAAAGAATGATGGTGAAGAAGAGAGATGGCCCGCCAATGGCTAGCATTATTAATGTCATCTAAGAACTCAAACAAGTAGGTAGTGTAACAAACCTTGAATGAAAAAAGAAATAAAGAAAAAACAGAAACCGACTTCTGTTGCACAGAAAAGCAAAAAAATAATTTAAATATATATTGGTTTCTTACATTTACAGTACATAGTACAAAGTCCTGAAGTCCTTACCTTCTTACCATTTGCCTTCAAAACTATGAAGGAGTGTATTCAACCACTATACTACATAATTGCATGCCAATTACTTTGGCAAGATAACAAATAATAAATTCGTTTTGCAATCAATTTAATGAACATAATTACCCATAAGATCAAGAAAAAACAATCAGGAAGTTTTAATTAAAATTGCAATGAGTAAATTAAGTAGGTACTGAATTAATGTGCTATTTATAAATTACACATTTCATTCACCCTTAAAACTAAAAGAATATTTTTAACGAAATTATTAACATTGGATTGTCGCTTTAACATAAATAACTTAATCTATAACTTAAATTTTGATTAAAAAAAGTAAAAAAAAAACAATAGTGTGAATCACCTATTCAACGCAGTAATTCGACTCCGTATCATTTGTAAATAAACCACTTCATACGAAAATGACAAGGTTTAATATTTTGATAGGAATTATTAAGTATTCAACGAAATAAAAACTGGCTTCGTTTCTTATTCAAATACGCTTATATGTACGTGGTCAAAATATATAATCATGTTATGGGAGACTAGCGCTCATTTGTTCTAATTACGAGTACTTAAACTGCAAATGAGTTTTATTAAAAATCTAGATATCAAATAATACAATAATCTTTTTATGGGAACATATGGAACTGCGTATATTAAAAAGAACCCATTGATAATCTAAATCAAAGTAAACATAAAATTAAGAAAACGAAGACAACAAAATCAATTTCAAGGACAGTAATGTAATGTTCAATAAGTAAAAAAAATATTTTGAGAGATTTTGTAAAAGAATATTTGGGAAATTTAGATTGATAAGTGTTGTATCTATAGGATATTTCATATTTTCAGATGTTTAAAAATGATAACAATAAAAAAAGCAATTTAAGCAATATTCCTGAAACATTGCTTAAATAGCTCTCGTTAATAAACGCATATCGAACAACAAACAAACAAATATTGTTATACCAACGTCTCTTAAATAGCTTTCGTTAATAAACGTACATCGAACAACAAACAAATATTGTTATCCCAACGTTTCTTAAATAGCGTTCGTTAATAAACGCACATCGAACAACAAACAAATATTGTTATACCAACGTCTCACTGTGGTATTATTGTAAATTAACGTAATATTCTATTTATTATAAATGTTACGTAATATTCTATTTATTTTAACTGTTATGATTGGATTTTCTGGAGTGCGGTCAAAATTTTTCTTACGCATAACCAACGCAAGAATTACGAGGATATGTCGTCATAATAACAATAATCACAAAAGCGTGCGTACTACGGGAAAACCATAAGAGGACGTAAATAATTTAATTATTTTACGATACTTTAATTTCATACCTAAATGGGTCTTCCTGTTTGTCACATTCTATACCTATACTTATACAAAATTTTACATTTAACTTACTACATATTACCATATAATTGACCACATATACAAATCTACCAGTTTGTGCATATTGGAATTAATAATACATTTAATTTTTAAATTTAACTTTTTTTAATTTAAATAAAAAAAAAACTTACTACACGTACGTACATAACACAGATTTACGAAACAGACGTAAATAATGATAGGAAAAATTAAATATAACTGTCATTTAATAGTCACTAACAACCGGGCTATCTATCTATACTAATATTATAAAGCTGAAGAGTTTGTTTGTTTGTTTGAACGCGCTAATCTCAGGAACTACTGGTCCGATTTGAAAAATTCTTTCGGTGTTAGATAGCCCATTTATCGAGGAAGTCTATAGGCTATATATCATCACGCTAAGACCAACAGGAGTGAAGCACCAATGAAGAATGTTTCAAAATCGTTTTTTTTTTTTTTAATGAGATATAAAATTTCGGTTAATGTATGTCACGTTATATTTCTTTTAAACGCGGGTGAAACCGCAAGCTCAGCTAGTATGATAAACGTAAAGCCAAGAGTCACATAATTATGTTATGAAATAAATTATCCTCAACAAAGCTACGTAATTTATAACACTAGGTTTTGTAAGGAATAAATATCAGATGTACTAAATGATATTCCATTAATACCATTCTATGTAAACAGTGCAATTTTGCTAGAATTTTTATGACTTACAGAACAAAACTGTCTCTAAACGAATAGATTAATACAATCCAAACACATAAATGCTTACTTTTAAATTTCAAGGAAACATTTCGATAATTATATCAGTGAAATAACAAATAAGAACTACGAGATTACGTGCTTGTCATATTATTGAGACAATAGAACGACGTCATGCAGAAATTACAAAAAAAAAAGAAAACATTGGCACTTAGATCTTAATAATATCTCTGTAAATATTTTTTTCATATTATAAACTTTATTTGGAATAATACGATTCATATTATACTCATACGTTACCGTACAACATTCACACTATTGTGTTTCACTTCTACGGTGTAATTTTGTAACATTTTGCAACAAAAAAAAGAGGTATTATGTTTGCTCAGTACGGTCTATTTAAGAAAGTCTGTCGAAGGAAATCGATATCACCTTCCATACTCTGTTGAGGGTTTTGGCCAGTAGTCAACGTCCATAGTAGCCCGTCATACGTAATGTAACTAATTTTTTTGTTGACTCTAGACTCAGTACAGCTAATGGCCATTCATAAAAAGGAAACTCAATTGTAAATTCCATCCAAAAATAAACAGTCTGACATTTGTCGAAGGAAAAAGGGCCTTCAAAGTGATTTTCAGTTTCATAGTTTTCACGACTACTTAAATTATTTACATTAATTATCACCACCATTGTTTGCGAAAACGGGACAATTAAGCGTACCCACCTTTTTCATGGGGACATCGGGACGAACAACCGAAAAATGGGATAGTCCCGTTCTTAACGGGACGTATGGTTACGTAAGTCATGCAAGATGGTGACCGCGGTGGGTTGATGATACACAGAAAGTCGCTGCTGCCCATCTAAAGAATTTTCCTTAGTCACCTTTCAAGACTTATACTACACGGTATCTACTTACCCTTAAAATATAGTTTATACATGGCCCCTTGTGCGGACACGCTGGGCCCTTGCCCTTAAGGCCTGTCATTGGCTCTCCCACTTCTGTTGATACGCGAGGTGGCGTGAAGAACCTACGAAACGCTTGAAAATGTACATTACAATATTTACACGCCTTTTTAATATACAGAGCTAAAGTATAATATAAATTTGTTCAACTGTAAAATGATAAATGTAAAATTAGTCTCATATCAAATTATTTTTACAATAATACAAGGAAAGTGTTGTTAGCATGAACACCGTCCTAATTGATAAAATTAATTAAAATAAATATTTAATTCATTTTATCAATTTGGACGGTGTTCATGGTTATACGACAATAAAGTAAAAAAAGAGCATTCAGTCTACATGATGCTAAATTTATATAATATAAGCATATAATCCTCCATATATAATTAATAGTGTTTTGATTAAAAAGTAGGATGATCAACTTATTTCTAAATGAGACGACCATCCAAATGAGTAGCAAAGCATCTATGAATTACTTTAGATAGAACCCCAATTCTATATGAAGTTGGTTATTGATGTTCATGGACGGCAGTGACCACATACCTTCCGGAGTTATTGCGTGGTCGTTTTCTACTTCAAACCCACACAAAATAAAAAGTAGCCTCTTTTATCATCCAATCGGGATCATCATATTGATGATCCCGATTGTCATCCGCTGCTATAATTTAGCAGCGGATGACAATGTACGTAGGTGGTAAATAGTTAGAGATTAGTTGGTAATGCTAAAAAAAAAACACCAATACTAACCAAAACAATGGCGTCCTTTGTTTGTTCTCTCTTTCGAGTCGCATGAGGTAGAACAGGGCGGCGCTGCCACACATGAATATAAATGTTTCTCTCCCAACCGACCGCTGGAGCCATCCTTTCATTTCTAACGTCTTTGACCAGTATTCAAACACCTGTAGAGAATCAAACATTTATAGGTTTTGTTTTATAACAGACTGTTGTAGTAAAATTGTTGTAATAGACAGGTTTTGTTTGTAATCACTGACACCATTGAGGATCACTGAGGTCATAGGATCAGATGTCTAGTCTATGACCGTGAACCCTTAAGACCCATAAGGTGGATTACATTACTGGCATATTACATATAAGAAGAAGTATATAGGAAGTATATAATTTTTTTAATACCAGTTATCATTACCAGCACGGTAATACTTTGCCAAATTCTGATAATACTAAAAATATGTCTCTAGATTTAAGACAATAATAATTACTTTCCAAGTTAGCTGTATAATGCTGCATGACGCAGGGGAAGTTAATCGTTTAATTGCACGTTTAAGTAGCATTACATTATTTTGCTTGAATTTAATAATTATTATAATTATAATTTATTTCCAAGAGCCAGTATTTATTCGCTGTTTCGCGCGATGACCAGAAATAATCAACCACACTCTTAAATGGTGAATTCCTTATATTGAACTCCATTAAAATGAGACACGATCGGCAATTGGATGGATGACCGCTAGTGGCAAAATTTCATTCTCAGAAATTCGATAAACGACGAAAAACACGATGATAATCATTATCTGCAGCTGCCACAAAATTTTACCTACTCAAATTAGCGATTATCCACAAAAGGGAAGATAACAAGCGATTACATAATAATATTTTATAAGATCTATCGCATGTATACGTTATGTATACAAAGTATGTATCAGTTATGGAGTGGAATTAATGTTACATTTTATATCTGAATTATTTATGCAATCTATTACAAAAATACGAGGGGACTGTTTAAAGCTATAGCTAGGAAAGTAGTTACTTTGAGTCAATATTAACATGTAGTTTTACAGAGTTAATTACCCAACTGTGTGTGTGTGTGTGTAAATAACCCACCCAGAAACTGTAAAAATAGCGAAAATGCTGAAAGATGTTACAAGGCCTATTATAAGTTATAAATAACTGCAAAGAAGGATTTTTCCTCAATCGATTTCCCTAAATCGACGATTCACTATAATTTCGAATTTGGCTATCCACGCACATCTCGAAAATTCAGCTTGTGTAGTTGTATACCCTATATACCCCTCGGTGAAATGTACCCAACAAATAGACTGTCGATAAAGCTTTTGCTACCACATTAAATAATTCTTATTTTTTTTTTATTGTTCAACAATTTCTTGTGATTTTACGTCCAGTATCATCAATAGAAGAAGGTCAAAAACTTATTACCGCTAATTGTATAGGTACTCGTTTTTTAATAGTATTAAGTATAAAATACATCACAAACATTTCAATATTGTTATTCTTACTATGGACAAAAATGCGCAAAGATATACCTAAAAATATACACTCAAAGAGCAACGCAGGTTGTTCAAAACAGGAAGTCTACTCCGTGCGCATGTAGTTACGTCCACTGATGGAAGTTTTGAACATCTCGAAGAATAGACGAGAAAATTTATGTCTATTATAAATAGATACACCAACAAAATATTGAATGTGACAGTTTCATCGGAGAATATGACATAATTTCAGAACCGAAACCTGAAACCTTCGTTAACAAATACTTGGTATATACCTACTTACATAGATACAGAAAGACTTAATACGTATTTACTACGTGTAAAGTCACATTAAAATATAAATCAAATCCAATCCAAAATCAAAAATTAGATAAAGTATTATTGTTACTCACCAAATTAACGAACAGGTTGACAACCAGAACACGCCTGTGAGGCGGCTCGAAGTACACCGCAAGACCGCTCACTGTGCATGGCAGTAAAACCGTCGTATAGTACGAGAACTGGCTGAAGAACAACTTCCTGCGTAAGAAAGATAGAACGGTAATTTACACACGATTAATAAAATAAAAATAAGAAAATAATATCAATTTGAAGTAAAAAAAAATACAAACTACTATAATATAAAATATATCCGACGGTTTAACAAATATGTTGTGGTGGAACGCTTTTGAGAGTGTTAGATAGATAAATTAACATGTCTTTATAGAAAAATCCACTTCAGCAGAATACCCACTTGGAATTAAGTCTGTAGATAGGAGTAAGTATTTAGTGTCACATAGACCGCATGCTTGCCTGTTAGACTAATATTCGTCTTATAAATAACATGGTGTATATGAAGGGAAAACAGAAACTATATATTTAAACGAGTTTATAATAAAGGAAAACAACTGGCAGACAAAAACATAAACTTTGAATGGTATGTATGTGCAGATACCAAGAGCAAAAAATCTATAGAATTAATAAATAAAATCAAAGTGTATTCAGATAATTACACCCTTTTGTTATACACACTTTACAATACCAAGACTGTATGATTCCTTCTGAATGGAATAATACTGTAAATGGTAATATTTAATTTGATGACATACTCTCTAAGGAAGGTAAGTAAAATCACATGATAATAAAGAATAGAACTTGACTTCTGTTCTAGACATTTATTCTAGAACAGAATATAAAAATGAATACACCCAGAACATAAGCATTTAGCTAGTATATAGGAATATATTAGTTACATGCTTATATTCTAGGTGTATTTTACAAATCTCTACTAACCTCAAGTTTCATCGACAACCTAACCAGCAGTGAGGATGATTATCTCTCTCGATTTTCAAAGACATGACTTGATGGTCAGTCAAAATGTTTTGCACAAAGATAAAAAAATAGTTCTTATGAAAATGCCACCTCAATTGAAAAAAAGAGTTCTACCAACTATTAAATATTAGTTACAAATTAGCAGGCTACAGCCACCAAAGAAATAAGTCTGTATATTTTTAGTTTTAATGGAATGAAGTTTTTGTTTATTATGTTCATAAATATACATGACATTCTGTTTGATGTATGCGAAGGCGCTATATTCTATACTGTACCGTTAACCCATTATTGTCCCACTGCTGGGCACGGTTCTTCTCTCAGATTGAGAATTTCAAGCCTTAGACCACCGTGCTGGCCAAGTGTGAATTGGTAGACTTCACACACCTTTGAGAACTTTTTTAAAGAACTCTCAGGTGTGTAGGTTTCCTCATAATGTTTTCCATCACCGTAAAGCAGCGGTAATTAACTTCTAATATGCACATTATTTTAGAATAATCAGTGGTGCATGCCTGGGATTTGAACCCCGGACCCTTGATTGAATTCCTAAATTTCAACCATTTGGCTATCACTGCTCTGTTATGTGCTATATTCACTGACATGTATTGTGTTACGACAGGTGAGGACTACTATTGTCTATTTTCAAATAAATAAAATAAGATATTTAAAATTTAGATTGACTTATACAATTCCATATAATTAATGTAAATTTTCACCTGAATATACAATTTAAAGTGACAAATGAACTCCCAACCGTGAGGCCAAAGATTCCAGATTTTAAGTAAAGCTTGAACTGTTCTATCATTTCCTTCTTGCCTAATTTTTTACCACGCATCAAAATTTGTATCTGCAACAAAATAAATTTATTAATCCTCCTAATTAACACAATATTTATAGCAACTTGTTTAGACTAAGTAATTCATTCATTTTATGTAATTATAAATGTTTTTAGGAGGAAAGAGGTTGACCCTCTCTCCCCTTAGATGTTGAGAAAAGAAAAAAACTTCATACAGGTTCTCACAAAAAAACTTCATTTTGGTTAGTTTCAGAAAGTTTTAAAGTTGAATTTATTCTGGACCCCTCATAGCATATGATGAAACAAAATTCAGCCTAGCTGGCCTTATCTTTTTATTGAACATAGGTGTTGAACGTCTGCCTTAACAAAGCTGTAGCTGCACCTATGTGTGTCACAAATTACATAGAAAATGATAGATAATATCAGTGAAAACTTATATTGAACATTAAATTGCGACATGACACAAACAATTAATATAAGCAATGATTGCCCACAATTTTGCCTTAAAACAACTTTTGCTTCTGTAAAGTTATAATATAAAAAAATATATTAAAGAGAGTATATCCCTCATACAATTTAAAAAACTATTAAAAATTTGTTTTTCACAGGACCCTTCCTTACCGATAGTCTAAATTGATATAAGCATTAATATAAATATCTTTTATTTAATAATATATTTATAAAATACTTGACCCATTGGTAATTATATAAAAATAATCTTAAATAAACATAAATATTAGTAACATCCATCATAAAATTTAACAAAAATAATTGTGAATGATGGCTCGTTCCTATTACATCTGTGCGAAGCGGTATGCTTATCAGCCTACCGACTCTGTTAAACACACATAATTATGTTACTGTGTACTCTGAGTTTGTCTATTATAACTTTATAATGTCTGTTAAGTTTCCATGTAAGTGAACAACATTCTTTTGGAAATAAAGAATCTTCAACACCTCAAACCTCAAATTTCTGTGCATAATAAACATAAATTATTAATTACTTGTTTGTCAGTTCCAATAACCACAAATGACCAATGTGATAGGGTATGGCGTAACTCTTCTCTCATTCTATGTAAAGACCCACCCCAGACTAAGATAGTATTTCTAAGTATATGGTCATGTAAACATGTATTGTCCTGGAACCACAGGGATTAAAGTTTTGAGACAATGATCCCCCAGATATATCTGTCTTATGTTTAAATTGATACTAGTATGTTTAAATTGATTTATGAAACCTAAATTATGAGGCATTGTAGCTTAGCCTTCCTTATGATCCTCTTACTAAACAAAATACTTACAAGATAAACCATAGCATAGAACTTATAAGCTCCCTTAATACAACTTAACAGCATGGTCGCAGTCGCATCGGTACACTTATGAGTCCACGGATGGATGAGCTGGTGACACTCGGCGGTGGCGCATGTTCTTTCAAACCAATGTTTGCTTGCTTCGACCATTTTTTTATAGGCACAATAACGTTCACTTAACTATTAATAACAATATATTCCCAATACACAACAATAATAAATAGTCGACGGTATTTTACACGTATTACAGCTACTCTTCAATTAAATTTAAATAATTAATCAAGGAATGTCCTCGCACTGCGAGTAATAACTGAAGAGTGGTAGCACGAAGAGGAAATTCGTTTCATTTATAATTCTTACTACATTATTCCAACGACACGAAACGTTCGCTTATGAAGGCCCTACAATGATAGATAAAATAATATGTTTTAATAGGACATAAGTACGAAGGTCGAAGACTCCAATCAATCTCGCACGTCACGGCCTGCCGTCCGACGTCTCACCAATCGCGGGCGATGCTGCAGCATATGTCAACTTTACTGTCAGTGTCAGTTGTCATAGTCACTAATGTTACCATAATGTTGCCAATAAAAAAAAATCGGAATCTGTAAGTTTTATAACAAAAGTTGCTAGAAAGTCGCTAAGACTAACAAGTAATAAACCATTCTACCAATGTACGCATGCATAAAAGATATAGTTCTGAGAGTAGCTTACAAAAACATGTAAACCATAATAAGTAAGCCCAGTAATGAGCTTACTATATAAAGATAATTTTAGTGTATTGTCCAATTTATAAAGAAATTAAATACAAAATACATGTATATTCTAAAAATATAAATGAAACATGATTTTTATCATTGATTTATTATTTTAGGAAATAAATTTGATTTTACCGATTATTTGTGACGAAGTCATTTATTTGTAAGATTATATTAAAGTTTGAATGATGTATGATGATGATGTAAAAATGTTGTTTTAAGTATATGCACTCAAATTGACAAAAGTATTCATCCATTGCTGAAATCAATTTTTGTTATAGTGATTTAATTTATGCTTCTAACATTAGAAAATTGGTTTATTTCCCGTGTTACTACCACTCTTATTACCAGTAGTAACACGGATTAACACCATTCACCAACGATGTTTGATTTCGCTGGTAAGGATTAACCGCACCAAACGTTATACCTGCATGTTTCTACCATGGCACGGGCCAACAACTACAACTTAGGGAGCACTAGTCCCAGAAAGACCACGTTGCCTCGCACAGTCCTCTGCTCTGGGCACTAATTTCAACGGAGAACCAAACATTCGTCACTTTTACGTGTTCTCTTATTCAATCGCGCAGTAGTTGACGCTCAACTTGAGATCAATAAATTAGATTACATGTAAGTAGGTTAAGATTTTTTAGTATCAAAAAATTGTTAGTTAACTTGTATTATTTCTACCTGTTTGGTAACTATTAACGTGTTCCAAGAAAAAAAATACTTAAATTATCCATAATGATTGAGAATGGATTTTGACCATTGGGCGATAAGTACCTAACTTGAAAATGAATTAAAATACATATTTGACAATAGTAAAAGTGGCGTGAGGTGACATTTAATAGACTTCAGATAATTAAAAGAAAGATTCACGTCCATGGATTATTAACAAAAGTGGACAAAAGGCCAACAACACGCGTTGTTCCCAGGCGGTCATCAATACGGCGGTGATCGGTCAAGAACCGGTGTGTTCAACTTGGCATGGACGTTGACAAAAGAATAAACGATATTGTGATAATCAACAAATAAAAACTTTTACTAACAAAATATGATGTATCGTCACACCGCGAATGATATAAATAGAAGAAACCTAGAAGGTGGTTACAAAAACAATTTAGAACCAAACTAAAAATTTTCAGAAACACATTAAAATTTAACTTAATAACAATTAATCACTTACAAAAAAAGTTCCATGAATAGGCAGCCAAAATAATATAGATCCCTTGAAGCATGATTTCAACATACTAAGAAATGCTTCTATGCAACTGTTAGTCCACGGATGAATTAAATCTTTACATGAATCTAAATGTATCGTACTATTATCCACCATATGTTTACTTATTTCCACCATAGTTAATTTTATTTGGTCAGAATCTTACAGCGAGAACGATTTGATAAAACTGTTCGAATCAAATCCCTAATACATTTAAATGCAGACCGTCAAATGAATTGAAAATGAGTTCATAGGTCACTCAAATACACATATTTGCATGAATTTTCATATGAAATATTCAGAATTCTGTAATGCCTGCTTATTTTATGAAATACGTTAATTTCGAATGAAATATATATGTAAATAAAATTTATTTACGTGTGTGTAGTTGTCAGTAATTTAACTTAAATTATTTGAACAAAAAGGGATCAATTTCATCAAATACAAATAAAAATATCTTATTATGACGTATCGAAAGGAGGATTCATATATAATTTAAATTCAGAAGGATTTTTCGTAGGGGAAAATCTTAGTTTTAATTACATTTCCACGACACCCTGGTTTTGCTATTCACTTTAAACCAGGGATCATCAACCTTTTGCTCGCCGACTAGATACGGCCTGACACCAGTTCTTTCTATAGTCCGCGGAACTTGCTAAATGCGCCCAATTATTTTGTTTTTCGTTCGTTTTAAATTTTCCTAATTTTCAGAGACCTTTATTCTTTACGATTTTTTTTATTTACAGAAGTGATGATTTCTTTTACTTTGACGCTGACAAAACAAACGATATACTGCCGGTTTCCGCTAAAGCGATTATACATTATACAGCAACAGGGATGTTATGGATATGAAATTTCGGATCTGTATACGGATACGGATATAGAAATATTAATATTGTACCGCTTTCGAAAACGGTTACGGATATGTAATTATTAAAACGCATTATCCATTACTTTCGGATAATTTCGGTTACGAATATTATATTTTTAAGGAATTTTAAACTGAAAATACAAATAGGTAATAATTTGGTTTCATTTCTATGTTATCGTTTGCTATTACCACCAGTTATTATTATAGCTATTAAAGCTATTATATAAATT
>MOOZ01000171.1:506749-517704 GCA_002930495.1 Cecropterus lyciades
AATTATTGCGGAGAGGTATTAGTAAATAAAAGGCTGGGTGACATTTATCTAAGGGCACATTTATCGTTTGCTATTACCACCAGTTATTATTATAGCTATTAAAGCTATTATATAAATTTAAGTGGTATTTACTAAAAATGCCTCGAAACATATCCTAAATTATCCGAAACTTTTAATGTCAGTTTTTATTGCGGAGCTCCGTAACATCCCTGTGCAGAAACGAGTAGTATAGGGGTAGGTGTTTACATCAAAGCGGAACATATTGGTTCAGCGCCAAATATTCTAAGCGAATGCGAAGCGGTAGACGGGTAACATGCAGGGATATGCGCACCGCCGCGACACATATCTCTGTATACGTTGAGTGGTAACTGATGTAAAAATAACGATTTCTGATCGGCTATTTACAACACATCTCTTCCCGTCTAAGCTATGTAGGAAACCGGCTCTTATTCTTGACTACCTTTATGTGAACCGTGATAGCTTTCTTTGTCTAAGTAGCCACCTATTTAACAACAGTTGTCACATACTGATACTTAACAGGTAGCCGACTACTACCTACTCTAAACACTAAAATCAAAATAAGAGTGGGTTTTCTTTACATACGGATCACATTTCGATAATATGATCGATAATAAATTTGACATTTACATGCAGATGAAGATGATAATGAATGTAGGATGATAAAGAATCGAGCGGTTCGGTGCCTCATTGAATTACTATGATTTTACTGACGCATATTTTCATAATCGGAATATTTTTCTGACTACCCTAGCTGTAGTTACATACAGAAGGTAGAAACGATACAACCAATTAGTATTACTATCTCCATCTCTAGTCATCTGTATCTGACACTGCCTGACATACAGTGTCCGTTATATAATAAAATATCGATAAATAACGTTATTTCAAATGTTCCACGGAAAAAAATATAATAAATTTTACTACCAATTTAGCGTAACAAATAATTCAAAAGTTTATTAAATATAATATACGTATATTACGTCAAAAATAAAAAGCCGAACCCCAACGATCTCTCGTATGTCAGTCTGTTTGTTTGCTGGTTACATGCAATTTGCTCTGAATCTCATGGACCGATTAAGTTTAAAAAAATATCCATGTATTATATCAAAGCATTACTGTGACTTAAATGCAGACGTAATATATACATTAAAGTTGACAGAACTAGTTTGGTTGGACTGTGGAGGTACCGCCGTCACATCTATGCTTGCATTTATTTGGATGGGCGATAATGTCAGATGATTTAACTCAAGGCGATTATTTCGATCCTTAAAATACCAATACTACCGTAATTAACTTAAGGTAACGTTACTTCTGTTATACACGTTTGGTAGAGTGGTTACGGATCTACTTGGATGGCAGTGACCACATCAGAATGACCGCTTGTTCGTTTGCTACTTCACTTTTATTAAAAAAAAATACAACGACGGGTTTCAAAAGACAAATAATTGGGCACTTAATTATTTTACTCAAATACTGTGAGATCAGAATGGCGATATATTAATCGATAGATTTTGTTATCAGGGTCCTAGAATATTGTACAATATTTACATATAAATTATCTGAGAAAAAAATGATCTTCCGCCCAAACTCTGAAACTTAGCTTAAAATTTATAATAATGTTTGTTAAAATAGTGCTTTAACTAAATATTACAGGAAAATCTATTAAATTTATTCGAAAAATACTATATCAAATTCTTTGAGTTTTCTTTTATATTTATCCCATAGGTAATACTCTGTGAAAATTTAGTCTACTGTTGTCTATGGTAAGCATAGAGAAAAAGAAAGTTTCTAGAATTTGCCGCTAATGTCGATTGTCGCTGTAGTCGGTAAATGGACGTTTGATGTGGTGTTTGTCAAGATTGTGCTATTGTGTGTTTACGGTGATTTATTCCCCATAATTATAATCCTAATTTGAAGTAATCGGTTTTAAGGAGTAGATGAAGGTACGTATTATTTGATTAAACAGTCGATATAAGTCATTTTTTAAGTTAAATGTCAATAGCGATTTGGCGCTTGTACATCGTCAACTTTGCGTCGACCCATCTCTTTCTTGTCAGCTGTATACAAAGATCATACGCATTTACGTTTTTAACGTCAAAATAATGAATTAAATTGTTATTTTTTCTTTAAAATAGGCCTTGTGTAATTGTAAAAAGCGTAATATGACGGTTATTTACCTTCAATCTTTAGGTATACCTCCCGAAAGACGGAGGTTATGGAATCCTCCTGTTGTTCCTATTTCTGCGTGGAAGATAGTCGTTTCGCAAACGAAGTACTTTTAGCACCCCTAATGATACCTCGCGGTGCTGGGAAGGTACATTTTGTGTTACTTACACACGCAGTTGATCCATATGTACAATAACAGTGTACTATCATTGTTTTGTGTAGATTAAGTATTATATTTATACATAACTGTAATAAACCTTCATTAGTATACCGTTCTTAGTAATTAAAATGCGTTGGATTGTTTCAGTGTCGCCAATGAGTGTCAGATGAGTTCACATCCACAAACTCAATGTCATATGTTAGTTTCATTGTGACACTGGCCCCATTTCATACAAGTGTCTTAGAATGTGTAGAATACAACATTTAAAGTAAACTTTTTGTACTTTTAAAATTAAGTCTGTTAATAGCATCATAGGCTTACTCTGTAATTCTTTTCTATCCTGTATTTCATTTTTATGAATAAAAATTAAAAAGTAGTTTATTTTAGTACCATTATAAGCAATTCAATAATTCGGAGACCTTAAGAAAATAGTTTATTTACACAAAATTGTCACAGATTTTGATAGCAACAGGTATAGAAGAATGACCTGTACAATATTTACCATTTAATCGTCAGCCTTTTGAGGTCCACTAATGGATATGTGCCTCCTGTAATGGGTGTTTTAGCCAATAGTCACACACCTGGCATGCATGGCAATGACAACATTAGGTGTTGATTTCCTGGATTTTATCCCTTAGTCATCTTCTACGATAGGAGAAATGTTTGATACAATTATAAACAAATCCTTTGCCACTGGTTATGTTAGTCTGTGAGCTAATAAACTTATTAAAGGATCATGAAGGTGTTACAATCCTTTATGGTTTAAAGCCAGAGGCACCACGTCCACACCTATTTCTGCCTATAATCAGTTGTGTTAAGTTTGTGCACAATACTCTGAAATTTAGTATACCCAGACTTATATTGTTACTTTGTCAAATTATCTCTTTTGACTTAATGAGGGAAGAAATGAAACATTTTTGAAAGTAGTAAACAAGCATGCAGTTCTCCTGATGGTAACTAGACACTGCTGCTCATGGAAATCTGTAACAACCCCAGGTATGAATCTTATCATACTGGAGGTTGGCAACAGATGCATTGCTACACTTGGGCACTAAGTTGAAACACCTCGCATAAGTATATATTCCTTACCACACAGTTCAGACCAGAACACAGCAGCGTGTAACTTAGCTAATATTGGTTGTGGTGCTTCCGCAGTTGAACGTCAAAGATTGGACCTATAAGTATCTGCAATAAATTTATAAAATAAAAGAATATAATTAAAATCCTGATGTGTCAGACATAATATGGTAGTATGCTAAATGTTAATTGGACACCTGTGAGATGAAGACTTGAATGAGTACCAATTGCATGAATGAGTAGTCAATTGCTACCCGAGAGGTCACAAACGTATGTTTCAACTGAGCCAACGGTTTGGCTAGTTACAGTTTACAGATTTTTTAATATTATGCTGGTGTGTACGTTTTTGCAAGTCGAAATTATAATGGATTAATGCATTGTCTTCATGAGTTTCAAAACAACTTAGGTTTTTTTGAGATCTTTATCATTTGGAGGTTTTGGAGATCTCTATGGCATTTAGTGGCCAATTAATATGATCTGAACCTGTGTGCTACATTTCTTTTATAAGATTTAAGTAAGATAGAGTGAGAAGTAAGTAAATAAGCATGTGGCCACTTGATGGTTTATGGTTACTGCTACTTATAAACATTTGTATATACCCAATTACAAGTAGAAATGGGTTTCTACTTGACGATAAGTACAGATATGTTGCCACTCACTAGGACGCAGTTGGTCGCCTCATGTGTTAATTGATCGGCATCCACACCCTGGCAGGGTGTGGATCAAACGCAACTAACACTTCACCCTAGCAATAGACACCTATTTCTATAGTGGAGCTGTGAACTCTCATCATATCATACTGTTCTCTATTACCTATCCACTATTCGAATAAAATTCTTATTTATTTATCCAAGAAGTTACATAATTTTAGCTTTATTTAGTAGGGTTTTGCAGCATTAGCATTGAAGCTCACGTTAATTAAAGATATAAATAAACATACAAATAATATATAATATGTAATTAATCTCATTGCAAACTGTGTTAATACCCCTTTGTCATATTTGTAAATGTAGTTTTATTCCTTCTTTATAACAAATCATAAATTATATCTCACATAAAAACATAATATGAAAGATAATTATTAAAAAGATTATAATTATGCAAATCATTATTTACAATTATTATTAACTCTTTTAAAATGCCAAGAATCTCTGAGTAACAATATATATGTAACTAGATATAAATAAGATATGTAGGTACAGAGCTGATCAGGCATTATTATACGTGTCTACTTGTCTTGTAATTTATCTCAGAAAAGTTAAAATAAAGTATGACATCAGTCAATAATTTTGCAAAAAAACGTTAATATCCAAATAAAACAATATTGTTGGAAGTTGTAAATTTGCATGTTGTACTGTAATTATTCATAGATGTCAGATGTCAAACAAAAACATAAACCCGCTGAATTTCTTACCAGATCTTCTCAGTTGAGGTTGTGTTCCGATCTGGTGGTTGTGTAAAAATAGTTGTAAGAGCCCCCTGTTGGCCTATGCAAATAAACACATTTCATTTCATTGACATATTGACTATGATAGATAAAATTGTATGCAGATAATTAGATGACGCTATATGAAAGCATGAATAAATGCAGTACAGAGGTGTCCCCTTTTACCGCTTGGCCACGAAATATTCGTAAGCGTCAGCAAATATTGACTACCTACAATTTCCAGTGAAACTTTGTGGCCTTATAAGATCAGACATATGTATGAATTTGTTTTTAACGGCCAATGCTGACACTTGCAGCACAGTGCGATTGATGCATGAAGCAAAGGCCCTTGGGTTAGGGATAACAAAGGTGGCGTTATTAGAATGGTTTAAGGGTAACTTTCATGTCTATCTTATGCCTGTCTTTTCTCAAGTCTTCACCACTCTTAAACCCGGCGTCGTTGTGGCGAGGAAACAGAACACCCGGTGCGGCTGGGTATATTATACCCATGTATATAATGACACAGGAAATTTATTTTATGTACTTTTTATTCTTTATTATGTAGGAATTGGGTAATATAAACACTATGCAACGTAATCTATTTTTTTTGACTATATTAAAAAGATGTAATAATCAGAAACACGAATTGTTTAACTTCCTCCTTAAAGTTAGCTTCAAATAAAATAACGTAGCAATTAGTAAAAGTAAATAATTATATTACGCAAAACAAGTTATTCTAAAGCACTTAATTACTATCGAGATCAAATCAATTTTGGCATACAGGAATAAAATGCTGAACACATATCGGCTTATTGCATTTATTACAAATAAACCTTGTTTTTTTGTCTTTGGCGGAAGGACAGTCTTTACATCTCTTGTATGTTACTCTATTGTGTACTATTTTGAAGAATATAGAACGACTGACTATCAGACACTATAATTCCAGCTCCCTGCTTAACATCGCTCAACTCTTGTACGGTATCACTGTCTTGACTTCGCTGAGATATATGGTCAAATTACTCCTCTTCAGTTTAGTTCAGATAGCTAAACTTTTCATTTTCGTCACTCGATCAAGCTCAAATAAAGCTAAAAATGTTGTCTGTTTATTTTCAATATACTTATAAATATAACAAAAATAAAAATACGTAATAAATTGTGACGCGGCCATTGTGGCTGGGTATAATGTACCCGCGTGCTTTTCACAGACATTTACAAGCCGTTGTGGTCACAACTACACTGAGGAGAGGAGCCAATACGATCAAAGGCAACATTACGCAAAGTTACTGTAAGCTACGAATTGTGTTCTGTTTTGAAGTTATGGAGGTTTTTAAAACTGTCGGGTATTAAATACCCAGCTACAACGGCGTCGGGTTAATAGGCTACCCGCTTACTCGCGCTACCGTTAACGTTGACATGTAGGCGCGCGAACGAATGTGGTAACAGCCGTCAATTTCGGCTCTCGGCTTGAATGGATTAGAAACTGTCCCACTTAATGTGTAGCAGAATCATTGTTGTTTCTGATGTTATGAAACCGCGCGCATCAAGGTTCTTTGTTGTCAACGGCAACAGCGTCGTAAGACGTTTTTGATATTCAAATTTTGCGCATATTTTTTATTTACTAAGATGCCACGCTTTAAATTAGGAACTTGATCTATTCCTAAAAATAATTATATGAACGGAATAATACATAATAGGTAGTTTATTTTGTAACCGCGTTAATTTTTACAAAATCAATTTTTTGGTAAAGTTACCAAAAAATTGGATTTTGCTACGTATGAACGACTGTAACAATTGAATTATATGATAGAGGACTTTGTAATCTCCTTCATATGTTTTTTGTTTATATCTCTTTTGGGATTTTACGTAAAAGTGGAAAAACCATGGGTCAAGTATTTATATAGACAAAAACGGACATGAAACCTTAAGAGTTAACTCTTATCAAAATACGACTTTAGTATTATTACAGTGGTTAATTGGTTACCAAACATTTATATTCATCATCTTTTCATTCCCTGTTTCACTCTACTTTGTGTGATGAATTAATCTTAAAGCAGATCCAGAATGATTGTTGTTTCTATGTTTAAGATTTATTGATGATTGTTAACAGAAAGCTGCACAAGACGTATGTTCTTTGTTAATATATTTTGTATCATACTACTTCAGGAGGAGGCTAATTTATCGGAGGTCGATGAGACCGTAACTAGTTTAACAAATAGCCTAGCTACCAAACTAAGTATACGACGGTTAATGATATATATTTTTTATATTTTAGGATTAGGATATTTTTAGGCAGCTTGCCTCTGCCGTTTTCCAAATCTTTCATGTTAATCCTAACACAAGTTAAAGTTAAGTAGTGTTTCTTAACTATAAAGGTTTAAAATGCTTATATGAATGATTCATATTAAATACGTAGTTGTATTTAACTGGTGCTTGTTTTGTTTTTTACTTGAGCTTAACAATGGAAATCAAGGTTTTTGTCGATGTCTTGGTTTTGGTTTATTAAATTAATAGTTAAGCGTACTCCGAGGTCAATAAGTAACTGTTTATCACTGAGTAAACTTGCAATAAATCTCGGTTATTAACTTTTTGTTTACGTTAAAGCAATGTTTTACGTCTGGTAATCTATTTTAATAGGTTCTGTGGTCTGATCTTATTAAACAAATTATATTGTGCTATACTTTATATTTGTGTGTCGCACTTATTACTACTGTAATTGTTTTTTTTTGTTGTATATAAAATTAGTTTGATGGGCATTTAGCAGTTCTCCGTTCTGAAGGTTCGACGCGGTTCAGGACCCGTCGCGGGCGTTCGCTGCGTGCGCCGAACTCATGCAGCAGCTTAAATACAATTTAAGACACAAATTGATTCGGGTAGACCGTATAAATGCATTGTACTTGAATTTAGTATTTTGCAAAAATACGTGAGCAACAAAGTAGATCTGTATGTCCGGCGTTTGCGCCATACTCCCGCCGTGCGGCGAACGTGTAAAAATCCGACTAATGCGTTTGCCCCGTAGTCCACGAAACATTTGCAACAAGCGTCATTTGCATGGCATTGGAATCATCAGCGTTAATTGTTAAAACTATTGCAGCGTTTATTTAGGACATTTGTGATATAAAACAACTGGCACAAAAATCTTATGTTAGTAAGTTATATGACGAACAAGGCGTAGGTGGTCAACTGACGTGGAATGGAGTACGGTAATCAAATTTAATAGAATCAAGGAGCATTTTTTAAAACTAAACACAAATACCTTAAGACATAAAAAAATACAAAACACTTTGTTGAAACAATTTGTAACGCAAAGAACGTTGAATGCTTTTGGGCTACAACGATTAGGTACTCACCATTAGTCGACTGAAACATTAACATAAAAATTTCATAAGTAATATAAAATGAATAGCGGTCGTCGCTAATGGTCTCCATTACCAATAGCTAGAACACAATTGTCCTAAAGTCTAGAACTGATTATACATACGAACTTACTCCTAATGACGTAAGTTGGTAGGTTTTATGCTAAGTCTACATGAAATGGTGCACCATACAAACCAGAGCTCAAGTTAATTGATTAGTTGATTACATAAAAATAATTACATAAAAAATCCTTCTATATTGTATTATTTCATCCGAAGCGAGTTACTAAAAAACTGCTTGTATACAGTCTCGCTGATGCGTGAGTCGCCAACTAATAATCCTTCCTATGTCTGCGGAACAGACCCTGTGTATAACAAAAAGGCACTTTCTTCGTTTGCGTGCCAAGAGTTAACAGCTCATTGTCTTTAAAACAATTTCTTTAGTGGGTTCCCGTCGAATAGACACCGTGCTTGTACGACTTTTTTGCTTCCTTAATTTACTTCCCCCATGTCTGTACAAGTCGTAAAGTTCAATTCCGAGTACACCAGCCACAGCTAATTTAAAGAAATTATAAATAATTACCCAGATTTACGGGCATTGATAGATATAATTATATTTTTTTAAATGAACTAATTCGCAAATTACCTTATTTATACAATAATTGTTTATTGCTCTATATCGGGTTAATGGTGTATCATAGGATCGCGATTTGATACGATACGATTACGATTACGATTTCAGTGTTCCCGAACATATTTTGTATGACATTTCGCTTGCCATGTCGCCCGTCAAGGAAGATACAAAACTAAAAAAAAATTGATATCTCCTGCTAAACCATTTGAGAACAATGAAAAACATACGCCCGAGTAAAACCTCACAGAGAGTATTATAGTTATAAGAATAGTAATAACATGGAAACCTTTTAAATAGGTATTCATACGCTTTCCGAAATCTTCTTCAAATCTCAGTGTGTCTTTTTTACATTGTACTATACTACATACCTAGTGAATACAATTTGTGATATAAAATTATAATTATTCTAATATATATTTTAGACATAGAACAAACAAGGTTAAACCAGATAACATAAGAATAATGGAAATAGCAATGGTTGTCATACATGCAAACAATTTATTAAAAAAGCTTTTGTTCAACATCGCTTTATTGACTAAAGCCCAAACAAATTGGAAGCGAGCAGGGCAGCGCAACTTGCGGATTACTTAATTTAAATGCAAATACACTCATGCTCCCTGTTGCAAAAATATTTCCAAATATTCACGCCGTATAGTTTTTGTACATATTTGCAAATTACTGTACGTGAAAGTGAACGTTATATAATATTTAAATTGTTAAGGTACGAATCTTAGCAAGTGCGTCCTCAATTTCTCGGAAATATTCGGCATTGGCCTTATCATCATCATTTATTGTTTTCGGCGTAAGTAAAAATTAACGTGGCATATTTACTCTTTCGTATGTTATTTATATTGCGTTTAACTTATTTACCTTGCTTAGGTAAACTAACGATTAGAAGTAGTTGTAAAGTCAACTTGAGTGAATTAACGATTAGTAGCCGTATTGTGAACTAAGTATAATACTCCGATTAGGGGTGAAACACGTGATGGTGGTTGTATTTACGGTGGTATATATTTCTATTTGCGCTTGCACGTGTCCTGTGTGGGAGGGAAGGCGGTGTATACTGTAGGTTGAGATAGGTACTTATATACCTTCATACATGCGGGTAATTGTAGTTATCTCTTTGATATATTTTAAGAATTACGATGATTAGATTCTTACTGTATTTTATCACAATATTTAATACTTTGTCATTTTCAAAGTATTTTAAAGTAATCTGTATCAAGCACAGCACACAATTCTCGTCTAGGTCAAGAACAACACGATTTATGCCTGGTCTTGACTGTGATCATGGCCGAAACTATAATAGTTTATTAAATCATATTTGAACTGTAAACAAAACGTTAAGTAGCCATTACCTTTAAAATATATTTTTGCATATACGCGGGGAGGGGGGATATTGCGTCTTTAGCAGAGGCGAAGAAAGAAAAGAACTTCAAATAAGAGGATCATTTTTGTCTTTCAGCAAAAACTTTCAGATTCTATGAGTTCCGGTCCTCAGTGTGAGAATAAAATCAGAATCTAGCCGACCTTTTTTGTCGTCGCTGTTGACTCCCTTTAGCAGAACTATGAAAAACGATTTTACGCGTGTATCTATATCTAGCACCTTTTTTATTTATTTACGAGTTACCGCGAATACTGACTTGGTCTGGTGTAGGATATTTCTCGGATCAAATTTATATTTCTGGGGTAAAAGCTCGCTAAATATATCTCTCCCTATATGATTAGGGAAAAGTGGGAAATTTCAACATACGCGTAAACATCGTAAAACGCTTACGACAGACTCAATTTCCTTTGTTGTATACGGCCTATAGGTATGTAGAAATGTATGAATATCATAAGATAATTAATTACAATCTTACTAATATTGTAAATGCGAACGTTTGTGAGGATATCATGTGTTTGTTCCTCTTTCACGTTACAACTACTGGTCGGATTTCACTGAAATTTGAGACATAGATAGTGTATTGTCTAGATTAATGCGTAAGATACGTGGTATCCTACGTGTAGAAATGACCGATACGGTCGGCGCCGTGGGAATTATCTAGTGTATATAAAGAGAATTAATCCTTTTCATGTTTGTTTTTATAATAATTACTAAAACGGAATGTTCCATTT
>MOOZ01000171.1:520552-539347 GCA_002930495.1 Cecropterus lyciades
ACATATTTATCCGAGGCATTCCAACTTAGCCCTCGCGGGTAGTTTCTGCACGAATCTGCGGCCAGCCTTAGCCTAGACATTTTATCTGAGGTTGATTACTGGTGTCAGTGGGTGGCAGTGGCGACTCCTTATCAAACAGACTCCATGCTCGTGTGCTATATATATATATAATAAAAAATCTATTAGTTTTCTCTACATATTGATAATAATATAGGATATAGACATTTTGATAAATTTTGAGTAGGACGGAATTTGTGGTTTGCTTATTCTAGGTTCATTTGAAAAGTTACACTATTCTCTACAAAATGATTTTTTAGATAGATAGTAGTAAAAATAAGTACTACTAACTTATTTTTTTATTAATAAGAAATATGAGGAATGTTTTCTATTAATAAAAATTAAGTACGAGGCATCCAAACTGTCTCCGTTCTCTTAGCGATAAATTTTCATAATAGGACTATTGGTATGCATAGTACTATTGGTTTGGTATCAGGTATCAGAAGATTGGATGTGATAACCAAATATAAATCTTCTCAAATAATAACCTTCTCAAAACGTATCTATTATAGAAGCTACGTAAGGCATGAAAGTTGATCTATATACCATTTTAAAATAGAACCGACATGCAGTTTCTACAACATTCTCATAGGAAAATCTAATGTTACAAGGTACAAATCGAGATACATCAGTTATCAATCCCGTTTCATATTAATGCAAACATGAATAGATTCCAATCCAAAACATGGATATGGTGAAACCTACTTTACATTCAGCGTTTTGCGTTTGTGAACGCTCGCATAAATAGCTGTGATAGCTCAGTACTTACTTTACGTGTTTGATTGCTACACCAGAGATTCGGGTTTGTTTAGTATATAACATCGCGGTCAAATTAATTACAAATTAAGTATCCTTCGCTTTAATTGTAATGAAAAACACTGTGACTGAGTAAATGTAGCTGTACCCCAGTGTTTTTGGGTCTACTGACTTAGGGCGTCATGGTAGAGTCAGTAGGCCTTGGCTTCGCGTATTAGAATTGTAAAACTATAATGTGCGACTTTGGTACCACGGATCTGCATAAAATTTTTGATGCCAAATTCTTTTCTATATGTGTTCGTGTCTATTAATGATGCTAGGGTGGGTTGTCGATTCGTTATAGTACCGGTGCCTTAATAAGAGTATATTTATAAAGAAATGAATAAGAAAAAACGTAAACGGTGATCGTTTTGAGAAAACGAAATAAACTCGTAATGAAAGCACAGATATGGACGTGGAAAGAATTCTGTAAAGGTTCTTCTGATTGTATTAAAATCATAAACTTTTTATACTACAGGTGTCAGAATGTCTCGCAACAAAGACAAGCATGAGGGCGCTAGCGGGCGCACGTACCACATTATGTCGGAGTCTGAGCGGGCATCGGGCAGGCGCGGTGGTTGGACAACGCTTGAGGTATGTACGAAGACAGCCTGATTGGTGGAACACTTTGTGAATTGATTCCGGAAACACCTATTTCTGCTTAATAATAGTAGTGTTAAGCTATGCTGCTATGGTCTGAGGGGTGTGGCAAAGGAGACATACTTATCCGAGGCGTTCCAACTTAGTTCTCAAGAGTAATAAACCATGTGTGGCCTACCTCAGGTAAAACTGATCTTATCTGGGGTTGATTATAGATGTCTATGGGCCACTTACTATCAGGTGCATTCATGTTTGCTGCTTCAATATTATACATATACAATAAGTGTGTATATCTCATGACGCCGATCATGCCTATGTATGTTAACGTCATAACATTTTACAAAGATCTTATTATAATTTCTGATGCGATGAAAATAGAAAAAATAAAAAGTCGAATTAATTAGTTACTTACTATTTGAATCTAACTGTGAGTAAAAAGTATTTCTATTAAGGAAAACCATGATTTTAAATGGAATAATTTTGTTACAAAATAAAGTAATAAAAAATGTAACTTCAGTATTTTGAGCATCCACTTTCTAAACTGTGGACACCATGTGTGCATGGAACCACTTTCGCTTCGGCCACACTTACAACATATGATAATAGGTATGATAATACGCAGTGATGCGTTGTGATGCACTTGTCACGTCAGAACGCGAATAACTTACATCACATTGACAGACAAACCAAACAGACTGCAAAGCAAATAAATGAATTGTGTCTATATTTCGCATAGATCTACGGTGACACTTAGAAATTGTCAGTTACATACACAATATTCCGATCCGGTGGTAATATGCCATCGGATTGGAATACGACTTTAACTGAGAAGATCCAGCAAGGCACTTTGTGTTTTTCATCGTATTCAGTTAGTTCATATAATTATATGTTTCTTCTAATAGGTTGTCTTTTACTTACAAGATAAAAGCTAACTTCAGTACCTTACATATGCCTAAAGTCAACAAGTCTCTTGACTTGTTTGACATACTTCTAGTGTTATTATAAAAGTGAATTAGATCTTAGGAGAAAGTCAAAGCTTAGTTTTATCAATTCACAGGCAATTTCGATTGATTTCGATTAAGTTATTGGCGATTCGATCATTTTTTTCTTTTCAATAATATGTTCATTCTTACTACTTGTTTAGTCCTGAATTCAACTTTTTGTGTGTTCGTGGTATTCATGACACGAAGAAAATCTTAGTATGGTATTTGAGCACAGAAAATGTTTTTATTTTTTTGTTTTTCGTTGTTCTTCTTCATCTTCGATGCATAATAGAATGCTGCATGCATGATTCAGTGTTCATGATCGAAAAATTAAAAAAAAATACATATCTGAGCTTGATTTTGACTGATTTACAAAAACAAAACATTGTTATCAACTTTAAACAGTTCTATGTTCGTGATGCTCATACGTGCATGATCAAAGCCCATGCTGTTATTGAGGTACCGATTTCTTCGGCAAAAAGTCGACGTATTGTGCTCCTGGGAAATTATATGTATTGGAAGGCCTTTCAATACCGTCGTATTTACGCACACGTTATAAAGCCTCGACGCTAAATGTTTAATGGCTATAACTGTTTTTCTATACACGATACGCTTGTATAGTTCGCGTTGGTCCGGTTTGTTGTACAAATATTGGTTGATATTTTCGTTGTTGATATTTAGTTAAAATATAGTAACTGTAATTGGTCTAAATGAAAGAGAAATGTACTGTATTATAACCTGGAATCTCAAAGATACAGAAAAATAATATGAAAAGGATTGATCTTATAAATATCGTAAGAATGCAGTGATTGAAATGGCAATGTTTATGAACTTATCATTAGAAAGTAACCCAGAAGTATTCTCTAGCAATATCTTCCAATGGTTGTTCTTCAAGACAATAAGTATTGGAGTAGTAGATGCATTGAGGTTGTTGGCGATCTTATTGGATCAATTCGATTATCAGCTAGATTTAAATATTGTTTACTGCATCTCTTTTTTGTGCTAGACACAAGTCTCTCCCCATAACTGCACCTAGAGATATTCCAATATGCAGTAGACATGACATTAGAATACTAAAACGGATTGATGCAGAGTTAATTATATCAACCATTTTTGATTGATAGTTCAATGTAACTTCCAATCAACTTTTTTTAAATATGGAAGTCGGGCATGCAGTTCACCTGATGATAAGCGGCTACTGCCGCCCATGGACATATGTAATCAATCCCAGATAAGACCAGTCTTACCTGAGGTTAGCCTCGGATACGTTGCTATCCCTGAGGACTAAGCTGGAACACCTCTGATAAGTTTATCTTTCTTACCACACCTTTAGACCAGAACACATCAGCGCATAACACTGCTGTTATAAGGCAGAAATAGGTGTGACGTGTCCTTCCGGAGTCGAACTACAAATCGCTCATAAAATCTCATTGAACATCATCCGTCAACATTACGGTCTATATTACCATATTTAAGAACAAAACATGCCAGAAAGAACCTTTCACTGTGATCAGCCTACAAATCTCTATATTATACAATCTGCATGTACAAATCGTCTATTGAAAATATCCCTTTTCCGTATTCCAGGTAACAGGAGGTGTGCGCGCGCTGGCGCCTCAATTGTTCCAACTGACGCACCTCACCGCGCTGTACCTTAACGACAACTCGCTGCAGAGGATCCCATCGGACATCAGCCAGCTGGTCAACTTGCACACACTGGACCTGTCCAACAACAAGCTCAGGACGTTGCCCGCTGAGCTTGGGGAACTAATACAGCTCAGGTTAGTGTAAAACTAGTCAATAAAGAAGCGGTTATTGATAGTCTTACCCTTATTATTTTTCGTAATCTCATTTTTACCTTTGATTTATAACAGTAGTATACATTTACTTTATTATATTACTACTCATTCATTATAGGCAAATGACCTTCCATTGCTCCATCGAACACATTATAACTCTTTAAAACAGATCAGGTATATTTAACAAACCGATGAATTCATAAAGATTCTATGCAGTTGGATATATGTGTAACATTTTCATAGACATTAGCATAACCAACTAAAGGCTTTAGAAATGGAAGATTTTCAATTTTCAAGATTTCTTATCCTTAATCCGCTCTAGTAATGAATGACGTATTCAGCGCTTTGATCTCTCTAATAAAACCGTCTCCATTTGATTAACTTTATAACAATGACTCGCAACGTTTGCGAGACTAACCAGCTAGTATAATTTGCGTATCTGACAGGCGACTACTTAACGTGCCGATGCCAAAATTTCAATATAAATGGTCAACTGGATTTAATACTGGTTTTCTGGTGTCAATGCCCTTTACATCAAATCGCCCCTATCGTACTCACCTTCCAGTCAGACCACTGTATATTGTTTAAGGGCGTTGAATCTGAATAAGCTACCCCTTTGAACCGGTTAAATCCTCTCCCCTTAATATTATCCGGTTTGATTACGATTGTACTTGCTCCCACTATTCAATGATGCTAGTCTTTATTGGCCTTAAATGGCACTTTTGTTTGCATCACTTGACAATTTTCCTTCCGTAATGTTTCATTGTAGATTATTCCTTTGGGAATACTAATTAGGATTAAGCAAGCTTTCGTATTTGTGTTTACAATTACATTCATTGTAACTGTTTAATAGTATACACGTTGAATTAGAAGTTTTTGGAATTGATAACAAATTCTGCGTTCATAAGAAACGTATAAATAGCGTCTATATCATCTGAGATGAGTCTGGTATCATCTTTCATCCTATTTATAAACGTAATCACTATTGATTCGTCATATTGCGTCGTTAAAATTTAAGAGCTTTACGTGAAATTACGTGGTCGCGTAGCAACATCTCTCTTATCCAGTGTGGGTGTCATAGTAGCAAGAGTCAATAAAGAAAACTGGTGTTGACAAAGTTACTCGCGGTCGTCAACACTGGCGAATTTTCACGAGATAATCGCACCTATATCTATGTGGTGGTATAGTCGATATTATCATACATTCAACCTTTATTATGATAATTATGATAATAGATAAAGCCGCTGTATGCCTTGAACAGGTCGGAAACGACTTATTATTATGATACAATACAAACCAGATGTGTTATGCCAAGGTCGTTGAACTTTGCGTGATAAGCGCATAAATTGACAAAACTATTTGTAAATAAACCGTAACCTGTTAGTAATTTGATAATTTGTGTGCATAGTGGAGTCGTAAACAAATATTATGATCGCTATATTTCAATGAGCCGTATTGTATTACTGTATAAGGATAAATGCATTTGATTCTAAATATAATTTAGACCTTGCTGCGGCGATAAAGGTGTTAGTCGTTGTGTAGTGTGTGACATTGTTAAATTTCTAGATGTTATTACTGTTTGTTTGTAAATACTGTATTTTAAGATAGTGACGGGTTTAAACATTTGCCGCCAATAGGCCATCCTATTCAATGGCGCCCATTTAGTAATTTAAGTCAGTGAAAAAAAAAGGTTGCTAGTTCTGAATATTCTGCCGCCCCCAAGATGTGCCACCCAAAAAGTCATAGAGCCCTCTGACCCGCGTACTCTATGCCACTGGGCTTTTTCTCAAACAAGATAGGATTATATTTACCGCCCCTAAAATCTGTCGCCCTAAGCTCCAGCCTAATCAGCCTTTTGGTAAATCCACCTCTGTTTTAAGGTGAATAGCATGCATAAGATCTATACTCATTCCTATAAACATAGTGAGCTTAATACGACTAGTATTACGTTTTCTCAAAACAGTTTTTGCTTCGTTTTCGTCCATATTGCAAATTACATTGTAAGTAATTATAGCTGAAAATGAATACTTTTTTTTATAGTATGGAAGTAGCAAACGAGCATGCAGCCCACCTGATGGTAAGTGGCTACTGCCGCCCATGGACAACTGTAATCAACCCTAAGTAAGATCAAAGTCTCACCTAAGGTTAGCCACTAGTGCGTTGCTATCCCTGATGACTAAGATGGAATGCCTCGAAAAAGTATGTCTCCCTTATCACACCCTTCAAGCCAGAACACAGCAGCGCATAACACTGCTGTTATACGGCAGAAATAGGTGTGGCAGTGGTGCTTCCGGAGTCGAACCACAAAGAGTTCTACCACCTTCGAAACTTAACTGTGAACTAAGGGCACTGCATAAATAATTCAAGTACATGAAACACATAAGACACGTACGTAAATCCAAATTAGCCATTGTATAAGCATTTCGAATTTGCCAAACAATAGCTTATTATAACGGAACTTGATTTACAGCCAAGAATAGTTTCCGATGATGTATACATTCTTTCGTTAAATTGTTGCGTCGTGTGTAGGGAGCTAAATTAGTAAATTTACGTTTCTATTATTATATAGTAATAGGGACTTATTTATATATGAGAAGACTATTTTAGTTCACCGGAGTAGCAACGCATATGTGACTTGAAATAGAACACATTTTCTATATGAAGTTATAATATTAGGAAACAAACAGCATCGTATTGTGAAGTACTTCCGAGCTGACTATAACATAATACTTTTTATTCAAATAATTTAGAAATATTTTTATTATAAAGACGTAGCAAACGGGCATGTAATCCATCTTATGGTGGGTTGGCACTGGCACCCATGTACATGTGTTTTGAAAAATCAAAGCTATGCAAGTTTGCCTCAAGCAAAATGCATGTGCACCTAGTTACTGACTAACTCCACAGATGTTGCTTAATGTTTAATGAAAATATTGTTTACTTAAATGTTGATTTGCAATTATAAATAATCCGTTACTCTAGAAACAAACCAACAGTGTATTCAACAATACTTAGATATATGATAGTGGTACAACCCCTAATGTTTTGACTCCGGATGTCTTACTGTCTGACCTTACACCTATTTCGCCTTAACACCAATGTACGGCTGCTGTGTTCAGAATTAGGAGGTGTGACGAAGATATGCTTATTTGAGGCGTTTCATTGTCCTCAGAAGAAGCAACGCATCTGTGGCCAACCAGATGTAACATTAATCTTATATGCGAATGATTACATGTATCCATTAGTAGCAGTAACTATTTACCATAATGTGGATTGCAAGCTCGTATGCTACTTTTATATGTATTTTCCGATTTAAAAAAAACCGGCCAAGTGCGAGTCGGATTCGCGCACCAAGAGTTCCGTACAATTATCTATATGAAATGCAAACAAAAACACGTTTGTTGTGTGGGAGCCCCATAAATATTTATTTTATTCTGTTTTTAGTATTTGTTGTTATAGCAACAACAGTAATAGATCATCTGTGAAAATTTCAACTAATTAGCTATCACGGTTCATGAGACAGACAGCGGAGTCTTAGTAATAGGTTCCGTTCCGTTTTTAACGTTTGGGTACGGAACCCAAAAGAATTAATTTAAAGATTAATAAGTTCTTGTTTCATTCCAGAGAACTGCACCTTCACAACAACTACCTGAGGGTGTTGCCCTACGATTTGGGTAAGCTCTTCCACCTGCAAATGCTCGGGTTGCAAGGGAACCCGCTAAGCAAAGAGATGCTCTCCATATACAACGACAACAACGGGACCGCGAAGCTGCTCACGTATCTACTCGACAATATGCAAGGTAAGTTTCATGCTATTTATTTATTCAACCATCAGGCCTTATGAGATCTACTGCTGGACGCATTTTGCCAGGTGGTAGGGTGTGGTTGCCGGTTCACTTATTTACGAGGTGACCATCTAAGTCCTCAGGAGTAGCAACGCATTTGTGACCAACTTCAGATAGAACCCCTGTTCTATATGAAGTTGCTTACAGATGGCCATGGACAGCAGACACCACTTACCATCAGGTGGACTGCTTGCTCGTTTGCTATTTCAATCTAATAAAAAAACAAGCCTCTAATCCGAGGCACCTCGTGATTTTTTTGTAGAAGTTATTTGCGTATTAGAAATTAATTATCGCTTATTTCAATGAAGAAATCTGCACGTCTGAAAGAAAACAATAGTGTACAAAGTCTACCAAGTCGCATTTAACCAGCATAGTTTTTATAGCCTAAAACTCTTATCACTTTGAGATCCGAGAAGCGAGACGGTATGTTAATGACGTATAAGTAGCAATAGTCGAATTTCAGCGATCCTACAATATTTAATTTTGGAAAAGTCAGATATATAGATTATCGCCTTATAAAGATGTGAGTAACAAATAAAAACAAAAAACTTTTTTCCCTGTTATGTACGCATTGAATTATGAGTGCATTGAGTTATTATTCTCGTTTAGAATGAGTTGATCAAATATTAGTCTAAGTCATAAACATATAGACAGTAATAAATCTTAACAATTATAAAAAGCCTTCATTTCACTTGGAAAGTAGCGCCATCTATTGACATACTCAGAAACTGTCCACTTATGTAGCTAGGTCTGTGATAAGCGACATCTATGTACAGGTACTAGAGTTACTGTGATACTTAAAAAATAAGCAAATAATAAATACATTGGTAATATTTTTATTAATGACTTATGTTTCTTCATTACCTACTATACTTTATTACGAAATCGCGATATATTACACATGTTTATTGCTATAACTCTTTAAAAATAAGATAAGATAAAATTAAGATAATAATAAAACAAATTGTAGTACATAACGAATCCGAGATTACACATTAATCATCATGAAGTTAGCCAGTAAGGTTCACACGAAAATACCGATAAAAAGTTAACGATGAAGATTTGATAGTAAAAAATCAATTATGACCTGATTACGTGTATGTTTTAGCTGGTATAATGCGAAGGTAGGAACGGAAACTATTTTTTTTGGTGTTGTTGGTCTGACGTGTGAAGATTAATAGTAATTTTAATGAACACAACCGGAGTTCAGTGTGGTTCATTGATAATGTGTATTGTTTTTTCGCTATGCTTATCAAAGTATTGTACCAACTTTTAATTTTAGCACGTAGCAAATTTGATTTTATTTGCAACAGTCGTTACAGTGATTATTTTTTTTATAGTATGATATACAATTTTGAATTTAGTTATTAACGGCATTGAACAGTTATAATACTGAATGTTATTGCGAAAAAATGATTAAATTCGCCCGTAGCTATGGGATTGCGAAAAGTTTGGTTTATGTAGTGTTAGTAATTAATGTCCATAGATGGCGCTGTATGTATCAATCCTTTACGTATCATCAATGTATAATATATCGTTCGGCCACTAAACAATATTTCCGCGGTGAGAGCGTCAGTGTAAAGCGTATGTTTTTAAATTATAATTTAAAAAATCAGACATATTTAGTTAACACTCAACGTTGACACTTACAACCCAGAATGAATGAAGAATGAATCGAAACTTCAAGCGAATGATTTTATTAGATCGTAGTCCGCTGCGGTGACCAATTTATTAAAAATCTTGTTGAGAATAAAGATGTAAGATTTCTGATGTAAACCCTACATCAGAACCAACACTTAACAAAATACTAAAATGAAATCCAGATTTGAATATGTCGAAAAGGTTATAGAATAAGTATGGTTTAAGCGGGAACCTATCGCTCTTACAGTTATTTCTAGCGTAGAAGTGTTCGGGTGCGTTTCGGTGGAAGATTTCGTATGGATACCAGCTTACTTACAATATTATAAAGCAAGCAATATCGTTCTAAGAAGTGGCAACACATCTGTGATTGATTTCAAGTAGAACCCCGTTTCTATATATATTTTTTTCTACTTTATTATTACAGATGTTAATGATTGTGGTCACTATCAGGTAGACTGCATGTTCGTTTACTAAGTCAATGTTGAAAAAAATCACTCGAGAATGTATTAGTGTTTTTTTTTTATCAAACTGAAGTAGCAAACTAGCATGCAGTCCACGCTATGGTAAGTGGCTACTGCCGTCCAACAACATCTGTAAGCTACTTCATATAGAACAGGGGTTCTGTATGAATTCGATCACAGATAAGTTTCTACTCCCGAGGACTAAGATGGTCGCCTCATATACAAGTGAGTCTGCAACCACACCCTTCCACCGATACGCAAGAATTGCTTCACACTAGAAATAGGTGTGGCGGTGGTACTTCCCCAGTCGAACTACACTGGTTCTACCACCTGCAAATATTCATAAAAACATAAAACGCTTTCTACACTCATAGCCCCACAGTAGGATTTTCTCCCGTGTCGTGGGTGCCATGGACACACAAAGACGAATACACAAACACCCAGACCCAAAACAGAAATCTTAACTCATCATTCCGATGTCTGTCTGGCCGGGGGTCGAACCCGGGACCCACTGCGTGTCAGACCGGTATGGTGACCGCTCCACCACGAAGGTCGTCAAAATGGTACGAATGGTATTACTTTAAATCTGTTTCTTACAGATTTATTTAAACATCACCTAGCTACTACAACTATGGAGTTAGTTTCAATATTGAAAAAAAAATGCTCAATAAAGGCTCTTTAAAACGCTTTTAAATAAGTCTTTTTCACTTATTATCACTAACGTGATATGCACAAATAACATTATATTTTTTTTTACTAATGTCACTTTTAATATATTAAGATTACTTCATCTTCATTACATACTTACGTAATACCTACCTTTTTTATAAAATGTATTAAGTAAGTAAGACCTACCGTTTTTATAATATGAAAAAGCAAACGAGCTTGCAGTCCATCTGATAGTAATTGATCACCGTCGCCCTTGGACATCTTTAATCAGCTCCAGATAAGATTAGTCTTATCTTAGGTTAGCCACAGATCCGTTGTTACGCCTGAGGACTAAGTTGGAACGCCTCGGATAAGTATATCACTCTTATCATACCCTTCAGACCAGAACACAGCAGCGCATAACACTGTTGTTATTAGGCAGAAATAGGTGTGGCGATGGTGTTTCCGGAGTCGCACCCACACCAACGACATAGAGTTCTACCACCTTTAAACCTATGAGTATTGTTGTGACTGATGCCATTATTTAGTCATTAAGAAATCTACCTAATAAATAGACTGTTGCTATCGGCGGTCACCGTGACCTCGCACCGAGTCCGTGACACAGCTCTCGCTGAATCGAAATTGAGATTCTTCATCGTCACGATCTAACGATTTGTTTCAATTTGGTTCTTTTGCTCGACTTTACTTCCTGGTGTTGTTACTTTTGCAACTGATTGAGATGTTTTGTCGAATGATTCTGATGGAGCTTCTTATTTTTAGTGGGGATAAGTTTTTGTCTCCCAGCTGGACATGGGACTTTCCAGAATTGAGGAAGGCGTTGGAACACACTCTAATAGGCTGTTTTTAAGACTCTAATAGGCTGTTTCTAAGACTCTAATAGGCTGTTTTTAAGATAATGCAGTTTTTCTGTATTGCCTCACTTATTACGTTATCTGTTATTTATATACATATGAGAAAGGAATTGCACATTATGTAACTTGAATGTAGACAAATATCTCTTACACTTACCTAAATTAAGTAGAAACTAACACATTCGGTTCTGCTTCTAAAAATATGAAATAGAATTATAGAAATTAAATAGTTATGTAATTTGAAAATAAACAAATCTCTTTAACATTTGATGCAAAAGCTCTCATTAGAATTAATAAGCATAACAATGTTACTTACATGGAACTACGTAATCAAAATTAAATATGTTGTTGGATGCAGTTATTCGAGTGACTCTAATGGGTCGTCCATCATTTTTATATTATTGTATGAGATTGATATCATAAGTGACTATATAACGTTAACATTACCTTATACATATGTGATGAAACATGAAATTCGTGACCGCCTCATTACGTGATTTCTTTTATTGACCCAAATCCCGAGTACGTGGAACTAGTGTGTCATTTATCTCGAATCTGATACTTTCTTTGTCTTCTATTGTAAAAAAAAAAACATAATTTATGCGCTCCGTTTCTCCTAATATTTCATTATTAATACTTCGGTCGCAGTGACGACCTATCATCTTTAACACGCTTTCTATAAGTCCTCATTGTGTTCACTGTTCCACAGAGATTGTCCCAAATGAAGCGACATGACAGACTGATCTGTATGCATTTGTTGCACGTGCGACGAGTGAACGGAAAGCGATAGATTGTTAGCTTACGGTTGTAATTTGTTTATACTAAGTTTTTTTCAATGGTCGACACCTAAACGGTATATCATGACTAACGTGTTATTCCATATCCATAATAATTAAGTTGTCACGCCTTGTCCAAATGACAAGTTATGTCATGCCCCTAAAAACCAAAACATGACTGCGTTAGAACTGTTGCTATGTTGGAAGCTATAACTAATAAAAATTAAATTATAAATTGGGCCGTGTCGATCTTGTATAACATTACAATCTCTTCCCGTGGATGTCGTCGACTGAGGGACAGAATACTTCCTATGTGTATTAACACCTATTGCGGTCTCCAACTCGCATGTAAGACGCGACTACTACTGGCAATTCATGGCAGCTGATGGATGGATAGGATGGATATCTAATTAAACATACAGTACTTTATTTTTCATCACAGCAATCTTGACAGGTTTTATTGTGGTAATATTAGCTCGCCTAAAGACTTCAGCTTATCGTTACACTTCGCCGATAGAACAAGCCGTAAAAGTTTTAGTGGAAACATTAATCATTTAGTTTTTCGGTGAAGTAGCGGTGCAGTAAACAAAGGATCGGACAACTATTGTATTTTACACTGATAATATCGATTTAATAAATGGATTTAAAAGTTCAAATCAAGTTTCGTTTTGTGGTGTTGTTATATTACCGTGTCACAAAACACTGGCCTTTTAAAATCTTCAGCTACTTCACAGTTGATAAATTCCAAAGACTATGCAGATAAACTACTTAACTTTATTTTAAATGTCATTTTATTTTATCTTTTAACGGTTCCCCGCGGTTTCACCCTCGTTTTTAAGAAATGTAACATAAATTGAAACGATAAAATAAGTTTTGATAAAGTATATAGATTTTTAATGAAAGAAAGACTAGATGTTATCTCAGTACTGGGACTATTCATTTTTTTGTTTTATACATACTTTCGCCTTCGGTGAAACAACCGCACTATGTGCCTTGAATAGTTCTAGTTTGTAGGTGTTTTGTTAAGACGAATTGACTATTTAAAGGAGTATCTAGTTCTTTACCAGGTGAGCGTATGTATTTTCGAAAAAATAATATTTAAATAAGTTTTTTTTTGTACAACGTTGAATTAAAATATATAAAAGCCATCTTAATACTATGTTTTTTTTTGTAACGTTTAAAGGGGATATGAAAATATTAATAGTCTCGGGCGTAACAAAACAAAGACTGGGAAGTCCTAATTTCGAGTTTTAGAGGAGCCTGACGATGATCTGTACGCTCGTTTGCTGCTCCTTTTTTGCTCTATAAGACAAGGTATCTTGTATATTTTGTTACTTATACAAAAACCGCAATTAATTACATATTTTTTTATTGTTGGTTACAATACACACCTGCGAGTTGGCGTTGGGTTTCAGGATAAATAATACCTAATGATATTATCGCAGTATGTTCTATGGAGACTTGTTGAATCAAACTGCAATGAAACTTACAAGCAAACAATGAAACTTCGTGTGAGACAGATCGTTAAATTAAATAGTGATAGATAAATTATTCTCCCTGAAAAGGGGCATCTAACGAAAAGTCTAGACGGAGAAGATATTTTTGAACAAAACGCGAAATCGTTCGTTAAAAATTGGAAATGGTAAACATCGTTATTTTATTTTTCGATTTTTTAATTGAAATGATTAATTTTTGATATAAACTAAAAATATATATATACAATAAAATTCGTTTCATTATTTTTTAAAGTGAAACTTTTACAGCCTTTATCAGGTTGTAAGAATTAGCAATTAATAGTTACGTTAAATTTCAACGGAGCAACATAGAAGAATAAAAAGAATGCCGATGCGTCTTTGTTTCTGAATCTGTCAATATAATTCACTCACGTAGATTTGAAACTAATGTAATACGCCTTTTTAAATATCGAGGACAGTACTATTGTCGGCTGTCCTGGATTCGTTCACGTCCGTGAAGGTCGTGCAAACAGCAAACGAAAGCCAATCCATGATATCCCGGTTCTTCGACGAAAATGTCGATGTAATGTCGTGATTACAACCGACCGACGTACTCCGCACTACAATAAATCTGCGAGATATTATTGTCTCACTCCATTACAATAGCGTTAGAAAGTGTGGGAAGACGTCCGTCTATATAATTGATTGTTTTAGACGTCTCCGGTCCGTTACACGGAGTCAATTGGAGAAACGTCCGTGGAAATCTCTGTGACGAGCCGCTCGGTTTCTTTTATTTTTGTTCTCGATACTAAAATGGCATTGTTCAGGAGTTAGCGGCTATGAGCCTAATAAGCGCGGACAATTCGCTTTGACTCGTTAACTTGAATGGTCTAAAGCTCAGATGATATTTGCCGCAATGAGTTTCTTTTCTTACTGTCGTTACTTATTTTTGTCGGAGTCACGTTCTGGTTCAAAGTATTGATTTCATATTATTCGAACGATTATTACGTTTTGAGGAAAATGTATGACAATTTAATGCATGGAAATTTGTTTAAAATGTAAAAATATAATTTAAATCATATTTCATATTAAAATGCGTAGTACATAAGCGTTATCACGGATAATAAAAAAGTGTTATCACGGATATACAAAGAATATGCTGTTCGAAAATCATATAACCTTTTGGTATAATTAAATCATATATTAACAATAATATTATCGTATACATATTTACTTTTTGTAAAACGCATTTAAAATATGAAATATGTATATTCTTATTAGTTAGAACACGCAAAAATTATAAATCATTGAAATAAACTTAAAAATCAAACAAACAAACTCATTACATAATTAAATAAGACGAATTATTTTTATTCATTCGATTTGTTTGGTGTGTTTACAATAATGAATCGTATCGTGCGTTGGATTATAAACGTATAAGGTAAACAATATTTTTTTTTTATCTCAATCCATTAGCGATTAAATGACTGTAATCGATTTTCTTTTTTAATAACAATAAATCGTATCGAGTATCGACAAACGCCGGCGCCACCTCACTGGTTCGGCTGGTGAAAGTGTTCGCGAAAGCGAAGCCGGAACCGAACGCGGTGACGTCACGATTTGCGCAAGACCACCAGACCTCCTATAGAGACATTGCGAAATGTTATCTCGCATTGTCGGGAGCGTTACTCTTGCTATTTGTCGATTTGTACGACGATTGAATGCGCTTTGAATTGAGATCGCTTTGCTGTTTTGTTTGCTTGTGTGCGAAGATGCGGTAATCGATGTTACTCGTATACATATCGATATAGCCTATAGAAAATTTTATATGTATCAATGTAAAGATATGTGGATAAGGATCCATTTTTAGTTTACTTTAAAATACTTTCACTGGCAAAATCCTATTCGATACACTTAATATTCTGATACGGTTAAAACTGTATCGAATTTCAACCAGAGTGTATTGAGATCGCGTACCAATTTTCGTGAATTGACCATTGACTTTTAAATGTGACTGATTAATGAGGTTGTTGTTTGTAATCGAATCACGTTTTCAAAACGAACGCAGAAAGTAATCAGTTTAAACTTTTTAATAAAATGTAGTAGGAAACGAGCACTGACCTACCATCATACGTACAACCACGATATACTTTATGGTAGGCCACTGTCATGCATGGACATCTGAAATCAACTGTAAATAAGTGTAGTTAGGAGTAGCGACGCATTTGGTATACTAGGCGTTCCAACTTAGTCCTTGGGAAGACTAAGTTGGAACGTCTAGTGTGGGTATAGGGCCCAAGCAGATATTGCACGGCCACTTCAAATACAGCAGCGTTAATAATTGCTATTATAATGTAGAAAAAATATATCTGACGTTGTGATCGGACCACAAAAAGCTGTACCGTCTTTAATCATCTATCTGACTTTCTGACTAATTAAAATGGCCTTTAAATATACAAGATTTTTAAATAAACAAGCATATAAAAAAAGATACTTGCACTAATGCCTCTATCACCTGACTACTCCCTTACCTCCCTCCTCATATGTTAACAGTTCCTTCACGGCTAGTAATAGGGTGATTACGCTGCTGTTAATATCAGTTTGTACGGTCGATTTCTGTTGCCCGGAGAAAGGGCGGGCGGTAGGTGCAAGGGCGGCGTGACCTTCCAACCGACGGGGCGTTGTCTGGAGGTCGCGGATGTTCTTCGTCCCTTCCACATTATTGTTTGATCTGTGTGGACTATGAACGTGTTTCTTAAATGTGATTGTAAGAACTATCGCGGATTTTGTTATTATTAAACAGATTAACATTCTGGAAATGTAGTTGGTAAAACTCGGACAGATATTGATGGATAGCGCAGAGCTTAAAGAGGTGTGGGTGGGTACAGAAGCATTAAAATTTAAACAGGACTTTGCATTAGAAGTTGGATAAGCTTTAAAAAATGATTTAAAATTAATTATCTAAGGGAGCTAATAAGCAAGATGGTACAACGAGAGTGGTTAGACCGACCGCCACAGACAGCTATTTCTAGCATGAAGGAATTCTTGAGTTTCGCTGGGTGTTGTTTCGGTGTAAAGAGAGGTGACCATCTAAATCCTCGGAGATAGAACGCACCTGTAATTGACTTCAGATAGATCCCCTGATCTATATAAAATTGCTTACAGATGTCTATAAGCGACAGTGAGCTTTTACCATCTAGTCATGCTCGTTTGCTACCTAAATCTTATTAAAAATATTTATATATATTTCTTTACTGTTTAATCTAATTTTCTTAAGCACTTATGTCACCATTATGCTTTATATACAATAAACGTTTATACTAATTCAACCCGTAGCTTACGTAATACGCAGCGGCTTTTAATGCGTTCGCCTTTCACTCGCATCGTTAAGTCACGAAGCTCACCCCGCTTCGTTTAAGTCGTTTTCGACGCAAAATTACGACGACTGTAAAATCTGTCGGCGTTTACGAGCACGAAATAATTTTAGATACAGACTACGTCCCTCTTGAATGCTGTCTGAAAGCTGCGCCACGAAATTATCTCTACAAATGCGGGACGCGTCGTTACCAGTAGTTTTATGCTCGTATTTATGTTACAGTAGCCGTATACGCTATGTTAATCCAAATTTGGAGATGTTTAAAGTGATCGAGATCGACTATTTAGATGTTCTGAAACTCTAGTTTTTAGATTTTGTTTGTGCATGCATGCAGTTTATTAAGTTGGAAGTTTCTTTCGGCGCTTCTTTATAAATGAAACTTCTTGCGAATTGATGGTTAGGGTCAAATAAATTTTTGCGAATAATTTCCTTTCGATTTTATTCTAAAGTGTTAAGTTCTCAAGTGTTTTTGTTATTTTTGCAGGTATTTTTTATAGTATGGAAGTAGTAAACGCCGTAGCCCACCCCCATGGGCGGCTACGGCGGACATTTGTAATCAACCCTAGGTAATATCAAAGTCTCACCTATGGTTAGCCACAGATCCGTTGCTACCCCTGAGGACTAAGATGGGATGCCTCGGAAAAGTATATCTCCCTTAACACACCCTTCAGACTAGAACACAACAGCGCATAACACTGCTGCTATTAGGCAGAAATAGATGTGGCGGTGGTGCTTCCGGAGTCGAACCACAAAGAGTTCTACCACCTTCAAAAAAATTGCGGTTAATATAAATTCACTCAAGTAGGAGTAGCCCACATTATTATCGGTCGAGTCAAATCTGATAGGTATACCTTGTCTTAATATGCAATACATGCGCCAATATAATTTAAGTAAACCAATTGATATTGTTGTATTTGCAATTATAATTCGCACGGGCAAAAGTCGTAGGCAAAACGAGTAATGAAAACAAAATCCCTAGGGTACCTTCGGAGTTCTAAGTGAATCTCGTTTGAAGGAATTTAAATTGGTTCCGTGTTTATCTTGGCAGAGGACAATAGCTGTGCCGTCAATATTGAAGTGCATTAAATCCGCATTGGCAATTGCAGTGCATGGCGTTGGATTCAAAGTATTTGGCAAGTGTACCAGTGTCTATACTATTCGTCCATTGTTGGACGGTATTATGCAGTGGGAACCTTGGTTTCTAGTTCGTTACCTAAACCGATCAGTACACTTTATGTACTCTCCGCATAAAAAATATATTACATTTACGCACTTCTGTACGGTAAATCGTAAACATTGGGTTTACTACAACTAATTCTGCTACGCAATATTTATGTTCCTACACAGTTATGTTCAACAAAATTCTTCGTGTAGGTTTGGCGTTTGCGTGCAATATATGTGGGTATTATTTATTGTGTCGCTTAAATATAACAGCGAAGGTTAGATTATCAGTAAAAATAAATGTCTTTGGACAGTTTCACCGTGACA
>MOOZ01000171.1:547398-564734 GCA_002930495.1 Cecropterus lyciades
GATCTTACCTGGGGTTGATTACAGATGTCCATGGGCGGCAGTAGCCACTTACCATCAGGTGGGCTGCATGCTCGTTTGCTACTTCCATACTATAAAAAAAAAAACACCCGGGTCAGATCGATATGTTAACTTTTGCGCGGCTTTTATGTATTATAAAGTGGTACAATTAATTGTTCCTTTCGTATAGCTATAGATATGGCTTTTGTTGAAGCATATTTTGACTATTTTACCTTTTTAAATTATACTGTTCTTTATATGAGTATTCATAGTTAGTGATTTTTATTTATGTGCATTAATAATGTTTTCAATATGTTACGTTTTACAATTACGACCATCGCTATATAAATAAGTGCGCGTCCATTTCAAAATGTGAAATCATATTTTTATTAAACAATACCGAAGTAAACATTCACCATGTGAAACGATTGTCCGTATGTGAATAACAAGAAAGTCAAAACAAACCATTGGAATAATAAACAAACACATTTGTATAGAGAAATTGCATTACCCAATGATGGTAAGTGTGATATATTTGTGCTGCTTCAACTCGCTTACGTTGTAATGTACTTGCTGTAGTGATCACGATTAACAAGTAGCGAAATGTCAGCACGACGGACAAGCAAGAATAAGAATAATAGGCAGAATTATGATTTTTTTAAACAGTTGACCTTATCATATAATAAAATAAAACGAAACATTTCATTCAAAGTAAATTATTTATAAAATTATTTTTGAACATCAATAACCGGCAAGGTAGCGGTTGTTACCGCTTTGCAAGGTGTTTCGTTTATGAATAATATAATGATGATTATAATTATTTTTATTATAATCAATTTCCCAGTGCTTCGTTATTTAGTAGATACATAAATTGTATAAGCAATAAGATTATTAATCGCCTTTCACTTACCTGTTTGTAGTGAGCAAAACGAGAGGAATGGAAATGGAAAGTAGAGTGCGTTAACAGTGCTAATAAACGTACAAAAACGGGTATTTAGCGCGTTTCCTCGCCGCTATCATTGCTTTCCTATCTTCGAAGTCGTAAACAGGAAGGAATTTTGCATATTTGATATGTTGTAAACAAACAAACAAATGAGGCGTGATAGCTACAGCTAGTGCGTGTGGATGGTAACTCGAGAGCAACGAAACATTCGCGTCGATCGCTCGGCGCGGCAAGCCACAGCGTTGATCGTGAAGCGTTTAAAACAAATGTATGTGTCAGATCTTATCTCTTCTTTGTAGTTTCTTCATTGCTCAAGGTCGTTTCCATGAAAGACCCTGACTTACAGATCTTGACATGACAGATCCTATACGACAACATAATTTTGCTTCAAATTGTAGCAAATATTTGTCGAAAATAGCCCAACGCTGTCGTTTAAGCAACTGTTTTCTTATCTCGTGGTCGAGCGGTAAACGCTATACATATAATAACAAAAATAATATTTTAAAACAATACCGAAGCGATAAGACCCCTTTTTGTTATTGTTGTAAAATTGTCTATAGCTAAATTTCATGGCATATCAAAGCGCGGATCCCGGTCATTATCATTGAATAGCAGTCGTGAAATCGAGTTGATCGCTCTTATAGCGATTTGAAACTATCCAATACGACTTGACCACCGAGTAGGGAACATTACTTTATTAACCCATATTAGAGAAGCATACACCATGACCCTCTCAATTGAGAAGTCATACCCGTCTAGCAGTGGGAACATAGCTGGCTAGCAGCATATGCATAAATACATATATGGCTGCAGGAAGAGAAACAAACTTTCATGGAGTACTATTAACAAAGATTGGTAAATATAGTCGTTAAATGATCAAAGTTCACCAAATAGAAGTCTGCAAGTATCTTATTAATTTTTTTGTTCTTAGATGAAAGGCTGTTGAATTTACAATTAACGAAGTTAGTAAGAGTAGAAACATAAACATAAAAACATAAATGCTCTCTACATTCATAGCCCCACAGTAGGATTTTCTCCTGTGTCGTGGGTACCATGGACACACCAAGACGAATACATAAACACCCAGACCCAGAACACAAGTTTAAACTCATCACTCAGATGTCTGTCTGGCCGGGAACGAACCCGGGACCCACTGCGTGTCAGACCAGTATGTTGTCCGCTCCGCCACGTGGGTCGTCAATATATGGTGGAATATTTCAATAATATTTATTTAGTCAATTTATCAAGAAGCTAAGTGTGTCCATCAGAAGTTTCTAAAACATTAACGGCTAGATTACTCAAAGTCAACTTTCCATTTTGCGATCTAAGTAGCGAAGTGAATTGACACCGAGTCCCCGCTTTATTTCAATGAATTCTGTATCCAGTGATAGAATAGAATCGAAATCGAAATGCGACTTTGTCATCAATTTGATATTGCCAACTCCCGTCAACCTTTTCAGACGTATTGGATTAGGCTTTGTCCTTGCGTAACCCGCATTAGCCGTTGGGTTTCGTAACATCGCCATGAAATTGGTTACATTGCTCGATTTGTACAAAGAGGTCGTCCGCAGCCGCTGAATAGCGAGCAATAACCAACATTACTGACGAAAATCGAACAAACGGTACACGATAAATCATTTTGCGTAACGGCCACAGGATCTTGTAACACCTAACTCAGAGCTGTATTATTTTCCGTATAAGGTTTTTCGATTATCTATAAATTGATCGTAATGGAAACTGCCGTGGCTGTTCGTTATTAAGATGCTGCAACGCATCCTCGATTGCTTTATGTGTACTTAGGAGATTGTGTGCGTGTTAAATCATACTGTTTCGCTTTTATGCAAATTGGGAGCTAAGGTTGGCAACGTGCTTAGAAAATGAACAATTATTTTGCTGTGCGTTATAATGCTTTGTATATTCTGATTTCCGGTTCTACGAATTTAAAGTGCTTTTTGCTCGTGCATCAGGTAATCTTAAGGAATAATACCGTTTAAATGTGATAGGACTGTCTTTAATCCGCCTACGTATTCCCACACCTATTCCCATAGTTTCGAATATTCCTAGTGTGCATTAATACGCTACTAAGTTTTGGTTTAAAGTGTTTCCTTGACCAATAATTTTTTTTTTGTATAGATGTCATCATTGGAAGTGAAGTAATCTAAATAATGGCTAAGAATCAATTTTTGTGACCTTTGACCTCGAATAACTTACAACGCTGACACTAGATATTATGGTGATATAGAAAACATTGATATATGGTGATATAGAAATTGAGATAAAGAGCTAAAATAAAGGTGTATGCGACGTTCCAGCTTATGAGCTCTCATCCCGAGATTGTCACCCTTTTTCTTCTTATGTGACGGCATTAGATACTAATACTCTGACAAATCACTACGAAGAAACATAAAGCTTTATTGACATTCGTATTTATTTGTTTTCGTCCACGCCACGCACATAACCTCCGTCACGAAGATTAACGACGTATAACGTTGCTCACGGCTTACGCAATACGAGGTAGCCTATAAAACGTCGGGATAGTTCCCCTCGTAACTTTCACCTAACATGAATCGGTAATAATCAGTCGGCTCGTAATAACTATCATAACTCGCAATAAACTCCCGCGTCGCAACGCATCTGTGCGAGAGCGAGAGTGGATACAGAATTAATTTGGTTCGAACACGCGACGCTTGGCAAAGGTCGACGAAACGGCTGATCACTTTCTTGTGATACGCGGTGTGATCCCACGCCAACATGCCAAGTTGTTGCAACCGTCTAAGACACAGCTCAGACGTAAGGGTGACATTAGCCTGCGCACGCGAATGACAAATTGGGATTCAGTAAGCTACAAAGTGGCTTGGCTTGGAAATGGCAGTGAAAGCGAGAGCATTGCACTTTGCAACTGGATATGAAACCGAGCTGCCTGAATTAGTGCAGCGGTAATGGAATAAATTTTTGCCGTGTGATTCATAGTGGAATGAACTAGTGCGTAAATTTAGTTTATGCTTATTTCCTTGTTGAGACCACCCAATAATTTAAACCTAACTCTGGTAAGGTTAGGGATGCACAAACGCTTTAATCTGAAGATATATTCAACCAGGCCATGGCTAAGCAGCGCGATGAATCACTCGCTTGCGAAATAAGAGACCTTAATCATTTACATTTTCTGCGATCAGAATCGTTACATTTGCCATTAGCATATATCACTGCTCTTTTAAGATACAAGTGAAGGTGTTAATGAATTTATAGCTGTACGCATTCAGACAATGTTTGTGTATTCTCGTGTTAGAAGGAATGCAGTTAGGTAATCTCGTCCTTCATTTCCGCTATCAAGATCAAATGCTCTTCCGACATTCATGCTCTTTATAACCTTACTATCTTCAAGGCGAGAGTTAATAGCCACTTTCTTGGCAAACGTGCACCATCCTTGACCCGTTCTATTATACACTTTTCACGAGTGCGATTTAGGTCAACCGTAAAGTCAGAATTTCACATTTTTGCTCAATTTAAATTTTAAATTCTACTCCACGATCCTAATCATTGACCGAAAAGCTTATTAAGTTGGCATTATACTTTTAACAAAAAGTTGAATTTATATCCTACGTGATTTAGATAAGCAAATTAAAACGGATTTGATTTTTGTTGCTTAGGTAAATTTTGTGTAACTGCTTTTAATTACCACATTAGTGTTATTTATCATGATTCTCGATAACGTTTTCGTGTACTTCGACAAATTACGACAGAAGTATTCCTAACATTATTTTAAAGTTGTGCGTAAAAGTGTTAAATTACTTAAGTTAAAAATATGACTAACAATGGAAAATCCCTGGACGGTGACAAAAAACAAAATTAATCCCTTGGCTGCCTACATTACAGTTCACAGTGCGAATTCCGCGTATCACTTAAACAAGAGGACTGATTAAACTACATAAAAGTTTTTTCTTTTCTAATGCTTTGCAAACGAAAATAGCACCGAAAACGTAACGAGTTCATTCGATCACAACATTTTATTTGTCATATTTTTCTCATACCGGGCGCCTTATGAAAAAATCTATTTTTATGGAGTAAACTCCAATAATAAATACATACTTTTAGTTGCTTCCACTTCACACAACTCTCGACCACTTAATTATACGCGCTATAACTTTCGATATAAGCTTCTCGCGAAGAAAGTTCAATCATTCTATGACAGTTACGAGGAATTGATTATGTATATTATTTTGCTAGCTAAACGAACATATGTCTAATCAAGAAATACATTAATAAATAAGATAACAACTGTAACACGGATGTAAATTAAAGATATATTGAGGAAAAGTTTAATGAAACCATTAATTTGCGTGTTACCGTTTCACTTAGATGTAAACCGCTTTGAGAAACAATAATTTGTAAATAAACATAATAAATAAACATTTGTAATTTGTAAAATAAACATTTGTAGATAAAAGTAATTAAAAATTTGTTCGATAACGATTATTTAACTGATCATAAAATTCAATCTAAAGTGTCATATTATTATTACAAACAAAATAACAAAACATAAGCAAAATGAATAAATTGACACATTAGATTGTCAATAAAAATAACAACGAAAATTTTCATGTTTATAGTAGGTAACATAAAATTAAAAATAAAACAATGTAGTTTAATTGTGTTACATTCACTAAACAAAGTTCTAAAGTCATATAATGTCGCCGGACGTTATTATGTTTGTAAAGGCAAACGTGGCGTCTATCGAAATATTTGTGACTCATCAAAATCACTTTCACCCGACGCCGTGGGCGCCAGCAGGAAAAAGGTTGAAGTATAGCACGGGAAGGTTAATAAATAGGAATGGATACAAAATTATTTTGAAAAAACTATCGGAACATTGCTATGCAAGGCAGAAGTAAGTGTGGTGGTGGTCCACAATTAAAAACTTCACATTATTCGTATTCAATATATTTGTGATAATATTATTGTCATAGTTACTTACAGGGTAATTAGTTGAAGATGTGAAGGATGGCACGCCCTTGAGATTTTTCCTGTGTCGTGTGTGCTATGGAAATACTCAAATTCAAACATACATACACCCAAATCCAGAACAGTATCTCAATTTATCATTCAGATACCTGTTTCGTCGGGGATCGAACCCGGAAACGGCTGCGAGTCATACCGGTGACCGTTTTGCCACGCGGGTTGGTAAATCCTATTGCATGTTATGCAATGATGACAGTAGTGAAACCTTGTCGGAGATCTCTAAACTGTTTAAATGTGACCCGACGGTTACGACAGACGGCTTGGCAACAAACCCTTGCCCAATAATAAACCGGTGACCTCTAACCCATACACCAGCGTTTCCTAGTTTGTGGGTCATGACCCGGCACCGGGCCACGAGGATTAAATACCGGGTAGCGATATTCTGTTGGTGTATCTTTTATAACCATGATTGTATAATCAGCCGCACTGGTAAACGAAGGAGAATAAAGTTTGAGAAACGCTGTGCTACCTCCCTGATTACTAAATTAATGTAAACGAGTTGATGTTGATATTATACTTGAAATTTAAAACTCACGTTCCTTATGTAATAGATCCCTAAAAATGTGTATGACGCGTTTCTATAATACGACTTGTTTTCAATTTTAAGGAAGTTATTAATTATTTATCGCATTTGATCCCGTGTCAAGTACGTTGTAAAAGATGATATTTTTTGTAGTGGTATGAATAACGCTAGAATAAAATAAAATAAATATATTTGTAAAATTATCAGTCTTTACATTTGTACAGGAATAACAAAATTAAATTATTCGTTATCAAAGTCATAGTTTTTACGCGACGCATGTAAACGCTTTTTTATTCATTCATATTCATATTTAAAATTAGGTTTTTACATATGTAGAATTAAGAGGAGCGTTTTTAAACGAATATGTAGGATATATTTTTGTATAATTTATGCGTGTCATTTTGATGTATTAATAATGAATAATACGTACCTAAATACATGATGTATCAAAGTGCAAACGAAAATAGAATAACATCTACGTTTCTTGCACACGTGGTTCATATAAACATTTTGTACTATATGCACGCTACATTTAACTAAAAGGGCATACTTTCATGTGGTTTCGGAAACTGTTTACGGCACCATAAATTGTTTTTTTTTTATTGCATCCGAACCAACTGCGATACGTTTATTCAACAGCTGTTTGAGGAGCGCTTGGCTTTCCGTATTTATTGCAAAATGTTAGTTGATCATTATATTAATGAATTGTCCATTTGTTTTAGGTAAGTCAACGCTTTTTTTTGTCATCAGCGCGTCTTGGTAAGTCATTCAGTGACCTGTATTGTGTTGATAATTACATCTGTAATATTTAAATTCGTATAGAGTTCAATTAAATTAGAAGTTAACGATTTTTGCTCACGAAGATCACCATTTCATTATGTACGTAAAAATATATACTATGCCATCATCCTTAAAGTTTAGTACGTGACATTTGTTTTTTACCTACTAACGCTGAGCAAACAATCTTATCTGCCCGGCAACCGTGTTTTCAATCTGGCAAGACACAGTGTAAGCGTATATTTTTTAGACGACCAGGAAAGTAAACAAAGTTTTAATTGCGGAGAGATTAGGGTTGTAAAGCTTTCCGGTGCATCGACGCCGGTGATAGTCGCGTGGTGCGCCGCAGCGGCACTCCCACTCGGCAATCGCGGCCGCGACCGGCTCGCGCTCATTCACTTCAGTCCTCTGCCGACTACCGCGGCGCACGCACGCGACCACTTCTGACGCGCCACCGATGTTAGTCTACGATTACGACATCGCGTCGCAACTCGGACTTTTACCGTGACAGTGAACGTAACTTTTTCGAATATGGGTTAAACGACTTCGTCGACGATATGAGTCCGGGCGAGCGCGCCGCCCTCGGGCGCCGCGAACCCCCTCGCCCCCATTACGCGACCACGGCACCGGGATACCCGCCACCATATTACCCGCACTATGGTGTTCCACATCCTAATGCATGGCTCGGAGCGCCGCTAATCTCCATGGCGGGACGGACCCCGCCTCCTCGGCATACGCCCGTTTCAAAACTGGCGATGCAAGCTCAGGGTGCTCCTCTCATCATACAGAATAGAAATGATCGGCGAAAATATACCACCGTACCAGAACAACGCAACCACCGACCACCTGGACCTGTAGATCACGCAACGAGGGACCGATGCGAGGCTCCTGAAGTCGTCAGGACGCGAAATCAACAACAACAACAAGCGCGGACGACACGGAACAGCCGCAACAATAACAACAATAATAATAACAACAACACGGATGCAGTTAGCGTGGCCAGCGATGAAAGTTCCGGCTCTGCGAATTCAGAAACAATGTTGCCAAGAATTATAAAGCCTCGTAAAAGGCGCAAAAAGGACAGAAAACCCAATAATATTGTCCCTCATGACTTAACCAACGCTGCGCTAGATCTGGGTGATGTCGACCACTGTGCGGTTGCAAATATGGGGTCGATGTCGCGAGGTATTTACGACGAATCCTATTGCCGGGAGATTCCATTGCCATATCGTTTAGATGTGAAAGTGTTAGAGTACCCGGATCCAACGCCAGAGACTTATAGAGTGACAGCTCTGGGCGAGGCATTCGAAGCTACTCGTTTCGGATTAGCAGAGGCAGCATCACCGTCAGAATCAGCCGTCAGTTCCTGTCAGTGTCGTTATTGTGATCCTGTGGGACAAATTTGGGACGCCTATTCTATTGCAGATTTGCTGGATGAAAATTCTAGTGGAGATTTCGCTCCTACAAAATTAGAGGATTCAATGAAAGTCGTCGGACCTTTAGGTCGACGAGGGGTTGATACGACGTTACGACGTAGTTGGAGTGACCCTTCATCGCGTGTACCTCAGAGGCCCGATGTGACCTCTAGTGATACACTTTCATCCCCTAATTTGTATTCTTTATTCCCTATGAAGCGGGTTAACTCGCCGGAGCCCCGATCGCCGCTGGCTTTGGAAATATCTTCCGAAATCGTTACATCAATGAATGGTCATCGCGACCTGGAAATTAAGTTATTTTCGACCTCTCCTCCGGCTACGAACTCTGACCGCCGCTCCTTTTTCAACGATAAAAGTGAAAGTGCCGCGAGCAGATGTGCAATCGCGAACTACGATTTAAAAGGAAACAGTGCAGTGAGTGGTGACAGAGTTGTGTCAGGTGTTCAAAATGACAAAAAAAGTGACGAAGTGGAATCGGTGTGCTCGTCAGCGCTCAAAGCCGGCGAGGACCCGCGCAACGTTTGTGATTTAGCCTTAGTTACTGCCTAAGGCCCTTGTGATCGAATTACATTTTATGCTAATTGGATGCGTGTGTTGTCAATCAGTCCAGGGAGCTCACGCTCGCCATTTGAGCTGGACTCAAATTGTCACAGCGAGGCATACACGGAGCGTCTCATAGCGACCCTAAAAATTGAGATCTCCGAATCGGTTTCCTGTAGATTCTATAATTAATTTATTATTAACACTAGCTTAGGAAGCTGGATGGAATGGAGCTTTGTCTGGTTGTTTTGAAATTATGATTCGCCGTTTTAATCAAATATCGATTTACGTGTAATGGCCTAGATATGTACGTGTAGAATATGAGAACTATTGTCCGTGTTAGAGACGTTAGAGTGATCCGTGCCGCGATTACCGGCGGAGTTGTATCTGCTGCCCTAACTCGTGCGCAATTAGCGTTTCACACTACTGACACGGTTCCGCGAGTGCGGCGGTGTGCAGCGTTGCGGTTTCCCGCGGTTTTCACCGCGCCACTCGTTCCGGGTGGCGCCTCGTGCGCACCGGTTCATAGTGCTAATGACTTTTTTTTTGTACTCACTCCTAATGGCTCTTGGCTCACTTTTACCTTAAACGCTTTTTTATGAACGCGAGAACGCTGTCTGTTAAAGTTATTTGCACCACTGTTCTACATTACACTGTGCAGAATTCAATATTCAAAACTATTTTCACGTATTTATATTCATGACTCTCAATATAGTTTATTTCTTGACTTTATGGTTATTTAATCTTTACCGTTTATAATTCCATCATCACTCATTATATTCATACGAATACCCTATTAATATGGTCATTAAACATAAAAATGAACCATCTTTATCGTTAGCGTTCATTGATACTGCCATTAATTATATGTCCGGTTCTAATTCATATAGAACAGTAGCACATTTGCGTTTTATTGTTCATCAATCAATCATACTATGGTTATTTCGTATCTTTGTTTGAAACGCTGGTATTGTTCTCTTTATTCTGTTTATTACACACACGAAGCTAATGTAACGATCTATCTTCGTGATAATTATGTACTTATTTTTTTATCTCCGGTTTTGACAGTTGAAACAAATTCTAACGAGATATCGATTTACTTAGATTACTTAGAAAGCCTACGTGCTTGTACTGCATGATGCCTTTTATTATGTTGTGCATCACAACACAGTGTAAATTATTTAAGGAAGGAATATAAGTCAGTATTTAATCATGTCCAAATTATATCGGTTGGATTATAACTGTAACCCTTGGTGGAACGTTGTGAGCTATCGTAACATAAAAGGTGCAGTGTTGATAAGAGGCCACGATAGACGTTTTTTTTTACTTTACCAGCTTCGTTATCTGTGTTTGTTGAACAAGCCGCGTAGGTCATTCACTTCATTAGTCGCCGTTGATGGCTCTAACCTGAATTTACATAGTTCGCTTATAACATGGAGTTCCGTATAGCCTCGTTTTCAGTAATACGAGGGCAAAATTGTCCTGGATAATTTTTAATCACGTCAAGCTAAAAACTGATTACTTCACCGTACAGCGTTTTGTTAATTAACTTTCACGTTACACACTTGTCATTTATTCGAGGCGCACTTTGCTTAATAAAGGTTACCGGAAATGAAAAATGCCATAAATATTTTTTAACATGTATGTAGCATAATTGCCACGGAAATACGGATGTGGATATGTCCCCCGATGGCATTGTTGAAGGTGGTTTTGTAACGCGAGTTTACCAAAATATTTAAGTCCTTCCCAGATATAAACGTATCGTGTACAATGAACGGCGAATCAATAATTGTTATACCTTAATTTAGTTGCTTTCTTGTATTTTCATCTTTTCTTTAAGCTGGGGTCCAAAAGTGTTGAGGGATGTTTCCAGATAAAGTTCCATAATGTAGATAATGTGAATATAACTAAGTTATTCATGGATTTGTACGTTGTTACACCCGTCGCTATCGTTGGGTTTTACACTCCATGGGCTGTTTTATTGTTCTCATATTTTTATTTTTGTGTTGTGTTTGCTTATATTGCTCGGCGCGTGCGTGGGACGGCATGATAAATTGATTCTTGCTTTATTTTTTTTCTCTTCGATAGGCTCGACGTAGACGAGGAGTTATTACAGCCTCTTATCTGCTTAAAATTCTGACTTTAATGCGCGTTAGTGGGACCCTGTCGATTGCGTTTGTTATCGCTGCCTGATTATCTCGCTCCGTACCGGTCATATTTTGGGAGTCGGTTCCCTTAAAGTTAATGTATTCTATCTAAAATAATAAGTATGTGATGTCAGCGTTACGATACGTCAGATAAGGCCCTAATTTATTGTCGGCGGTCAGGCAACGATTCGAATACGTGCAGAATCATATTACCAAATTCAAATTTGAGTTGGAAATGTTCAGTAGGAAGAGGTGTAGAATGTAACTTGAAGACCTCGGAAACGCCGAGCCCTCTGTGGTGGGATTGAGAAAGGGCGGGCTCAGTTTGTAGTTGTGAAACTCAACGATACACCTCACTATAATTGTAAACAAAATAGGCTATGTCTAACTTACTGAGTGGATGCATTTTATATGTAAAATTATATAGGTTTCATATTTTGTTTGTGTACGTCGTGAGGCACGAGTTACACGCTTGCACACTATTTTTGTACAATAAAAACCATCATGTCCTGACATATTTTGTTTTATTTCGATGCCACGTTCAAGAGATTGTGGTGCATCAATACGTGCTTCACTGAGCGACTTTTAATTCTCAACATAATGGTAATTGTTTTCCTCAACACGATCCGTGATGTGGAATATTTGTGATATGATAATTTCCCTAATTAACTCATTGTTGCATAGTTCTTAGAACGTGTCATTAGAGTTGATAACATTGATGACGATATACGTAGTATTGTATTCATTGAAAAGTAAAAAAAAAATCAGAAGTATGTTTATACAAACTGCGCAGCTATTTACGTAACCCGCGAACGCAACTTTCCATTGTGGTCGAACAGCTTTCGGTTAGTTACGTGTTGGCCATTGTGGTGATGTTTACAAAAGGAACGTCTGGGTGCAGATCACGGACGATACGCGACTAATTATACCCACAGGTCTCAATGGATATGTTTCAATTGAACAGTTGTTATCGTTTTGTGCTAAACGTTTGCCGAAATGATTGCTTGATGCGTTTAAAGGCGTGAAATATTATTCCAACGCTTCTTATTATAGTATAAGTATGAATTAGTAATATAGTATTAATATAGTATGACTATCGAAATGTTTACTGTTTTTATTCGAATGAATTTTATTTAGATATATTATCGGTGTCTGTCCCTGCATCTCCATTCATCAATAGTCCATAAAAAACATATTGAAATACGTTTCCTTTGGACGAAACTAATAACTATTACATGCATTACCATTTTTTGTAAAATACATATTTCAATTTGACATAGGTTTCTTAACTTCACCTTGATCCGCGTTATTTTGTATTCTTCCTCAATTATTTAGGCTTGGTGGTGCAATAATCTATTGCGTTTATTCTGAATAACTCATTACCTATTGCATGTGTTTATCTCAATCGTGTATTTAAACCATAATTTGTTTTATCAGTAACTCAGTATCAATCTGTATAAGCAGCTGAGCCACTATCTTCGATAAGAATGATGGAAAGTGGACATTAAAGTTTCATATCACGAAATAATATGAATTGGTCACAATTATTTATTCGTAGTGTGAAAATAATATTAATTTGAACCGAACATTCGGTTTCAATTAACGTAAGTATGAAGCTAGTATACTTTATTCCTTATTTTATATTTATGTCAACAATGTGTAAGAATGTGTAGCAATGTGTAAGATTTCCTTATCATAAGACTTTGCCAAATATGATCTTAGTGTATACTTACATCATTTGTCAACGAGAGTTATTCATTAAAATCCAATGATATGGCTGAGATTAGAGATGCGTTCCTGCAAACCTACTCAAATGACTTTATTAAATTTAAATTGATTAAGTTTGCTAACTTACAGATTATACTTACGTACTTAAGCATTCAAAACGATGTCTAAAATGAAGGGAAATATTAATAATAAAATCTTAAATGCTATAAAATCAATAAAAGGTTTAAGTTTAGTAATTACGTGATAGATTAATTTAAATCGCGGACACTCATAGTTTAAGCCATCTTGATACGAAAATGTTGAGGGAAACCTACCTTAGTACAAAGGACATCTACTCGATCGATGTCGTGTTATTCAGCTTTTAGATTTTTATAGCTTCTCTTCTATAAGCATACAGTTTACTTTAAACTTTAGGTCTTACATTTTACGTTTGTTTATACATTCCGTTTTATAGGTTTGTTTACGAAAACCAGGTACTGAGAATTTCATGACCGTCTAGCGACCTTGAATTGTTTGCACTCTTGAAGTTACCTTCGAAACATTAGAACCACAAATCAATATCAAATTTCGATTTTATTAAACTTTGTCAAAATCACTTACGATAACATGTTGCTTTATGACACAGTTTCTATAGAAATATTTCTGTAGAAACTGCGTCATACTTTCTTTCTGCTTACAGTTGCTTTTTTAGGCGTTTTGGATACATACATGATATAAGCTACTATTTATAAAATATATCACAATACAACCATACTAAAATAATAACCATCATTACGTAGCTGTTATCATCCGTGATAATTATTTTAGTTTATTTTTGAAGTGTATTTGCAAAAATAATTTATTATTTACATATTTTGTGACACCTATCGAAATAAACTTATAAAAATTAACAGAATTTGTAATCTCCGAATATACAGTCTGAACGGACTGAACTGATTACGTAAAATATGTAAGATATATAAAACAAAACTTTCATTTATATTTGTGTCAATTAGAATTTATTTGTTACGTCTTAATTAATCTGTTACGTAATGAAGTCCAGTCGTTAAAAATTGACCTTAATTTTATCATAACAATCGCGTTCCCATTAATGATGTTCTTCTAATGAGACAATGGCATTGAATATTTACCGGACATTTAATTGACACGAAATCAACTCAAGCACTAAGATTCAGCCAATACTAACAGTTCTGGTCTGAAGCTAAATTGAACATAGAAATTCAATACAAGTTTGACCTTGTGTGTAGTCATTGAAAAATAACGTTCTTTAACTACTAAATCTATGAATAAAATTGTTATTTTATGTGGTAAATCAGAGAAACTTATTATTTTTTATAAGTATTTACGATGAGGTAATTTGTTTGCATCGGAGTTATTTTTTGATTCTGAATTATCATCATTTTGATATTATCATGGTGTAATCTAAATCTGAAAAACTATTATATGTTAACTCATATTTACATATATTTTTTTAAATGTAATCCACGTCTAGTAATGTTTTTAATCTTTTTAATTTCGATTCTGCGGAGTAAATCTTTATATCTTAATAATTGCAACGCAGATAAGATTCCATATCTTGAATGAACATAAATATACAACTTCCGATTAAGGTTTCATTTCGAGATATGGAAATATTTTAATTAAAATATGCGTTCAATTTTATTGAAAAAATGGAAAGTAAGTACATATTACTTTCCATTTAATAATTAAGTGATAAATTAGTAACTCCTTTCTCCTCCGTTCGTGATGCATTACTAAAGTAAATTTATTTACATTAAGTGTTCTAATTTATTCCACAAGTATTTATTTTTACTTTCAAGTTGGTTGCAAATGTGTTGTTTAGGGCCTTTGATCAGCAACGATTAAGTTCCATAATTGCTTGTTTGCTCATGCATCTATTACATAAAGAAAAGAAACTTTATTGTTCAAGGTGAATCTCGCATTGGCTGAAAATCACATGCATTAGAATGGCACACTTTTAAAGAACGGAACGATACACGGCTTTCCACAACGATCTCCGTTCGCATGCACCAACTTAATTGAGTATTCTCGTGGATTGAGAACATTTTCTCAACGTTTCCTTATTTGACCTTTTATTTCCGTTCTTCGGTTCCACTTTCATTTATCGGGCTGATTATTTCTATTGAACAGTCTCATCTGAACCATAACCTTTTTAGTTATGGGAACTATTTATACATTTACAATTGACGTCTTGCTTAGCGGAGCGGTTGTCACTATACAGGCCTGACACACTGAGGATTCCGGTTTTGATTTCCAGACACACACAAGAAAAACTTAAACGCTGAATTTTAAATTTCGGTTTTGCTTATTGCTTATAAATTTTTGTATTCAAATAAATATAAACGCTGTATACATGGAAAGCTAATGATCGAAGTTATGAGGCTGAAAGTTATTAAATTTCAAATTACTATTTCAAATTAATGTCAATTTGAAACATCGCACATATTATAAAGAGCATACATTTTATTTTACATAGCATGGTCCCCTGTGGAATGAATGTCCTTCAGCTTATTGATTGGGAGATGCCCTTCAAGCTGAGGTCATGTTTGACATTGAAAGTACGACGGATGAAAATAATGACACAAGTGCAACGTTTCGGCCATTGTGTTTTCTTTTCAACGCGGCTGTCGACCTTTATCATGTTTGCCTTACTCTGCCTGTCACATTACACAAGGCTGCTTCATTGTGGACCTGAAACACGCTATTGTATGCTGGTCCTATTCTTCTGTACATATTTTTTTCGTCGAAATTACATCAGGCCCATACAGCTATGACCTTGGTGGTATCGTTCTGTTGTAGAGGACTAGTCTCGCTTTGCTATGTTTACTATGCTTTGGGCTATGTTTACCGAATGAAGCATTAAGTGCAATGACTACGACTATTGAGTTAGAATTGTATATTAGATATGTTTTTTATTGTTTTGTATGTTACTATTAGTATTGATCTCTTGTATCGCATGTTTATGAATTAGATACGATTAAATATTGTTGAAATGAATTTTGACACACCCAATTAAAATTATTCATACTGTTTTCATTGATGACTATTAGTTTATACAAATAATTCTCTCGTTGGTAATTTTACTTTTAGGTGGGTGGGTGTTATTTTGTCACAAATTTAAACACGTCCAATTGTAAATGCTGGTACTATTCTTATTTTAACCTAAATAATTTCTCATGGGGATGGTTAGGTGATTTTTATCTCAGAAAAGGTTCATCTATTCGCCCTGCATCATTTTATCCATCCACACCAAACAAACGTTCACAAATTCCGACACTCAAACATGGTTACGTTGTTTATTTTAATTCCCCTTACATAGTGTACGCTCGTAACGTTATCTTGTTTGTTTACATAACCACACCTCATTGCTCGCGTCGGGTTATGACACATAATAGTTTAGTGCGCGAGTTACAGCAGTTTTATGGCTGCGACACTTGCCGCGCGGGTGACGTTGCCGCCGGCGATATTGCTCGCAGTTCGTGGAACTATAGCATTGCAATTTAATGATGCCGGTGCTAAAGTTGGTGCTACAGCGCTGATTGATTGACATAATTGATTTTGTGTGTTTGGGACATTTTCTTCGCGAATTGCTCTGAACGTACCTGTACTAGAATGATTTCAGATACACGTTTTCGTAAAAGAAACTATTATGTGATCCCTGAAATACACCCAATATTACATAGGCGTGACGGTAAACTACATTTGTAATTAGTCTGAAGATGGTTTATAATATACATCGCCACAAACTATAAAACATTCAGTCTAATCTATCCTTAAAAATAGAATACGGTAGAGCAATCAAAAATTGAATGAGTGATGGAGATTTCGTAGAATTCGAATCTTAGCAAGCTTAGAAAATTCTACTGTGGGGCTATGAGTGTAGAAAGCGTGTGTGTGTGTTTAGCATTTATGAATAAGATAATTTTCTATAATAATTTAAACGGAAAAATAGGATAAGCATTTTAGAATTCATATTATGTACCTAATATTTATTACTGTTTAAGATCAAATGCGTCGTAAAGTACCTAACTAAGAGAGATTAACTATTTTTTTTTTATACTATGAAAATAGCAAACGAGCATGCAGCCCACCTGATGGTAAATGGCTACTGCCGCCCATGGACATCTGTTATCAACCCTAGGTAAGATTAAGGTCTCACCTAAGGTTAGCCACAGATGCGTTGCTACCCCTGAGGACGAAGATGGAAT
>MOOZ01000171.1:567598-578670 GCA_002930495.1 Cecropterus lyciades
GACAGTGTAAAAACGAGCACAATAAAACAACATTTTGCTAACACTGTGAATAACACGCAGTGTGTAGATTTCTGATGGTACCGTGCGAAAATGTCGCATGATTTACGTATATGTATGGACTAGCTGCGCCCCGCGGATTCTACCGCGTAAGTTTCGACGATGATATATAGCCTATAGCCTTCCTCGATAAATGGGCTATCTAACACCGAAAGAATTTTTCAAATCGGACCAGTAGTTCCTGAGATNTTAGCGCGTTCAAACAAACAAACAAACTCTTCAGCTTTATAATATTAGTATAGATACGGAATTTATTTAGGGTTTCATCATTCAGAGGAGGTTTAAGCATGAACTGCGAGTTGGAGATTTAAACCTGTAAAAAGAATTATACATCATTAAACTTATCTATCACGTTGCCAATGGTTTGTGATTTCTGAATACCAATGTAGACTTCTGTATCTTGGATGTTATGCAGTTTTTCGTGTGCTGAAATTAAAGGGTGTGGTTGGTCGCAGACTTCTGACTAAGGTTCTTTTAATTTTTAAGTAACAGGGTTAGACTTACACAACTTACTTCTCGTTACGTCAGCATCTATGGTGTAAAATACAAAGATTCATTACTATGTAGGTTTATCACCCACCATCCTATAAATGCTGTGTGGTGTCAGTCCCGAACAGCATCATTTTCTCTTCCCATAGACACCGTAGGGGGCGGTAACGGATGAAACGTGGGATATGGGTACCAACGTGTTCCTGTAATATCAACATCCAATGTGATCAACAGAATGCATGCCAGGCGCGGTTCCTATTAACATAACGCGCCATTGGGCCTCCCGCGTATGATCAGCAGTAGAATCCGAAAAAAACTAATGGACTGGATCGGATTAAAGATTACCCTAACATAAGGTACTTGAGTATTTTGTACTAGTTTTTAAATTATGGTAGTACGAAATAAATAACTATGGCTCAGTTCTCGAGAGGGACTAACATATATTTGATAGGTATTTACCCGGCCCATTTCGTAACATTGTTAAAAGTTTTGTAAAATTGTTTTTTTTTTGTGGGACGGAAGTTCTAGAGGGAAGTATACGTCACTGTCCAGAAGTATGATCCTTAGCAGGTCTGATAAGCCTAGAGTGATGAATATCAGATTACATCGAAGTTATGGTAGTAAGTTATGGGAGTATTGTCAAAATATGTTACTTCTTTAAGGAACCATCTGCGAAGGAAAACACCATGAGTATAATGCCTGATGTATCGCTATACATTTGCTATAAAGGATGTGTTATCTACCAATTTTGCTTGAGGTGAAATTGAAGGCTCCTAGGCTAAAACTATGACTTCGTGTCGTTAAAATATAACGTAAATAAAGAATTGAAGACATAGTATTCTTACCTTATCTATTGTAATTTTACAATCGTGACAATTGTTTAATATATCTCGTAGGTACGTTACGTTAGCAGTCTAAGTATTTAAGATTCCTTTGTAAAGAAACAAACTGAAACACAAAACCAAGTAGTATTTTATTACTTCTTGTATTGAAATGTTGTTTTTATAGATCAGCAATTAATAAGCATCACACATACAGTTACAATGAACCTAATTTGAATATAAGATTTTATTATTCATTATTTTATTGCTAAGTTGTCCTTTGGAACGTTTTATTAATGTCTTTGAATTTTTGCATTTAACGAGATGATTTCGAAATATGACCCAATTGGGTTACGGATGCTATCAATTAGCAATGATAAAAATTCACAGATGAACTTAAGCTCTTATGAAGCCGCTATTCAGATCCGTTCCAAATAATTTGATCTCGTTAGCGGAATCCTTGACTCTTGTAAATTATCTACATAATAGTGTAATTAAGACTAATGAGATACACTCCAAATGTCGTTCAGATACCAGAGCATAATAATATAAATATCGACTGTACTGTAGCAAATTTGTAAAATTTTCAAAATGGTCATTCAACTTTTTTGTTAGGTTGTACTTAGTTTAGAAAATGTCACCAAAGACGCAGTTAAATGACAGAGGACTAAAAATCATTATTGAAACGAATGTGTAAACGTGTTCTCGACATAAGCATTGCTTACAGTGTTACAGGGTAATTTTTCAAACATTAAAAAGTGGAGGGAAAATTCTTTCCACGTTAAAAGGATTAAGTTGTAGCGGTGGCCGCAAAGTGCGACCCGCGACACGCAAAGCCGTCGGCGAGCCGGCCGAGGTCGACGCTCGTTCGCTCCTTCCAAGCTACTCTAAAAGCAGACGGGGTTAGTTTTCTTCAAGACAGGAGGCGGGGTAGAAAGCCGGTTCGCTTCCGTTCGGAAGTTTCTCCCGCGCTTTCACTAGCACGAGAGCACACGCCACCCGAGGCGCGGCACCTTAACAGCTACCAGATTAATATTATATGACTGACCGGATTACATCTCGTAGGCAAACTCCGAGCGCTCCAAAACTTGCCAATTTGCTGTTACTACCGAAATAAATAAGATTTTAGGTCATGTTTATTAATTTCGTACTGTTCTCAAGGTGTGGGAAACGCATCTACATAAACATTTGAAGGTGATTCGCTACGTCTATTCCAATAAATGTCGTATACGATTAACATAATGAAATCGCACGTCTGAACATTCTGTTAATGTTACTCGCACGATGCTCGTCTCCGTTCTACTTTCGTTCTCTAAAAAACAATGCGCAATCTTCATTTGTCGCACCGAAAGCCATATTTTCGTTTAGCGGTGAGGACATGTGACGGTCACAACGATATTCTAATTTAAAACGGCTTATCTCTAAATGCAGCGGATTGGGTCGACGCACGGACGATGATCGTGCAAATTATTACGGCGTTGCGCTTACAGGAGACGTGAATTATTGTTTTATGTATGATTTGTATCATCCTGCGATTACTCGCGCGTCAGACCGAATATTGAGGTATGATTAAGGCTAACCGATTTAATAAAAACATGACCGTTTGTAGCGATAAGATTGGTAAATTATAGCTTACAGTCGAATATAGATGTTGCCTGCGCGTTGTTGCGTGTAATACTTCTTACTTTTAGCTTCTTTGATTCGTCTATTAACAGTTCTGTTTAGTCATCTGATGAAGTATTCAGAGGGATCCGGTGAGAACTCGCCTCGGCTCGTCTTGGCCGATCCTGTTTAACAAATCATCGCACCCATTGTGCTCCCGATTATGTAGTACCTACCTACCCTTTTCTACAGGCGCTACGGTATGATTGCGAACCTCTTGGTTCGGTTTTAAAACCTCAACATTAGAATATTTTAAATCATTAGTATTATTAATTGTATTTAGTATTCTCATTAATTCATACTCTAACACGTTAAATTTATCTGTTATATTATAAGTTGTATATTTTTCAGCATGTATGAACAAAAAATACCTTCAATTTATTAGAAATACCATTTCTAATTACAAAACATTACACATACTTATATGAAACGCATTTTTTCCAGAGAGCATCGCATTAAACGGTCGTTCAACTTGTTTAATTTTAACAGAATTTCTTGTCTTCATTCAATTTTAAATCACGAGCCAATTATTTGTTGAGATATCTCAAGTACTTAATTTTGTTGCGATCTTTTATGTTTTTAGACTCGATTAATCTCCAATATCGGCAAACGTATTGAGTACAGATAAATAATGTTGGTAGTATTTTTTATAAGATTGCTTAGAATTTTAGCTATTAGCTTCCTAATTATACTAATACCGTGAGGAATCGAGGACCGATTTACATATATTCTGCTTATCTTAAAATCTAAGGTGTATCTCTCCTGTCCACCATCCTTTCTTGCGTCGATATTACTCACAAATGACTCATTTTATGTTTCAATATATACTGGATTAATCAAGATTATATTAGTTAATATGTGCCTAACAAACATTTTATTGTTTTAAAATTACTGATGATACACGTTAGTATGTAAATTCGAATCGCCGACCATAGCGAGACTGGTTTTTGCGAAGTAAATTAATAAAAATGAATTAAACTACATGCGTTGACCCACACTAAAATGAGTTTCCAAAAAATAATTGCTCGTTGAGTTCGAAGTTTGGGGTATCTAGCCACAAGATATTTATGATACCTGGCTTAATACCTATTAACTGTAACAAAAGTAGGGAGAGAAAAAAAACAAATTTATTGCGCTTGAACCTTTAGAATCCACGTGCAGGTATCAAAATAAAATTTTTGAAGGTCAAATTGATTACGTTTATTTTCGGATCCGAGAGACCCCTGTCATGGCATATATAAAAAGTGCCATTTATGAATAGAAAAACTGTTGCGAACATCGGCTTTTGCCAGGTAGTAACGTATCTTTATATTTTTAGTTATGGATATTTTTTATACCAGTAGGTATAAAAAATACCCAATGATCAAATGAGTGCGATTAAACACTTTAAAACTCTTATTAAAAACAACCAATAAGAATAAGAATTGATTATAATTGCTATTATCAATAATGTCATATCAAACAAAAGCAACGAACCAACAGTAGGCGGCGTAGACACATATGACACTCGATAGGCCATTTCTTAGAAATCGGAGCGCCTAAATCTCGTAGAGAAACAGAAGTCAATATCCTGTCACTGCGCTTATTATATGAATGACAAGATGATTGGTCGTTTGTAGCATTAATAATTACCTTATTATGGATGTCATACATGTGGGTTACCAGTCACTGGTGATGAATGGACCGACGAAGAAGAACGTTTTCGATTTCGTACCTAATAAACGCACACTTTCCTATTCATGTTCTATAGCGACGAGGAGTTGGTTATGAATTTAGTAAGAATATATTATTGTTTACTGCTTGTGCGTATGTCGCGTGTAATTTTAAGTACGTAGTGCAGAGGGCAACGTTTAATACAAAACGATTCGCTACCAAATCCAGAATAGGTCTGCCTATTTCTGTCTATTAATGTATGCCTCAAATTTATGACCACTTTAAAATAACATATAATTATAATATTGTCATCTTAAATCATCATAAATTTTATTGTATAATCCACTTTATTGATTTAAATGAGGTCACTTCAATAGAGAAGCTTCGTAGCACTTTAAGTATTTAATAGAGATAATCATTAAAATTAACCGTATAAAAAACTGAGCTGATGATAATTGGTCTCGTGTTCGGTAGTAGGTATGTATGTCATCACGATAACTCTCGAAAGCCTTGATTGATCGAGATGTTTTTATTAGTAACAAATATTCGAAGAATAGAAGCCCATGAGATATTTGGTTGATAATCATTCACACGATTTATAATTATTTAATTCTTTTATTGGTGATGTCAAATATATTCGATTCTGTCTATTGTCACGTGGCTGAATCAGTACTACTTACCTCTTGACAAACATAGTTTATATATTTACGCTACTGAAAATCAAACAGTCAAAGAGAGAGAGATTATTTTCGAAAGGTCCGGTACAAAAAATCGTTATACATCCTATCCAACAGACAGGTGAGATGCATTCATGATGAGAAGGATGATAGACATAATATTTTTCCAAGTTATATACCATATGGATTAGTGTCGATGGTGCGATTTCATAATTTTCACCGGGCGGTTTCTATGGGCGCGGACAGATAAAGCTGTTGCCAGTTGTAAGAGAAAGCCGTGTGTTGCGTTTCTAGATGTTCTTGCATTGACTCAGTGTGGAGCGAACGATGCTCTTCAGCGATATAAGGCGAATCTTTGACAACATTATATTTCCATATAATAAGGGCTTTATTTGGTTTGCTTTGTTTACAGTGCAGTTTATTTATTAATATAAGAAATTAACTAATTTGTGCGTGTGTGTTATACATTAATAATAAGCAAGCAGAGCATCATTATTTATTGTAGTATTGCCGAATTATGAAATATAAACGATAAAAGTGCATTTTCCGATTTAGTAATCATTGCTTTTAAATATCAACTTAATTTTTTTCATATCCATATGGATCAATCCTTTTTCGTACTCATTCATAATATAAAGCTAAATTGTAACTATTTTCTTAAATGTTTCTCATTCAAAGACTAACAACGTTTCTAGAAACGCTCCTCGTTCGCACCATACTCCGTTACCATACTCGTACGCAGCTACACCGGTCGCGCCCGTCGATACGAGAGCGGTGAGAAAGTTGCTCAGCGACTCGCGCCGCGATTGATTCCGATCCGGCGACTGGCGCCTGACCGAGCCCCGATCGCATCTCCAAACGAGTAAACAATTGACGTGTCCACGTCAATTGATGTTCGCGATCCTCGCTAAGCGACTGTAGAGTTGTAGGTGGTTTGATCTCGCTGGATAAGATCGACAAGTAACTATTATGATTAATTCGCTTACTAGCTTACTAGACGTTCACGTTGTCGTTCCGCAGCATGAACTACGTTTCACTTTTGCGGATTAGTCAGTAATTGCTACATTTAAAAACGTTATCCTTTCAATACCATCGCTAAATAAAAACGCATATCATCATAATGTTATTCTCGTAAACTTTTAAACACAACGTTTTCTTATGATTGTATGTACCTATTTGATAATTTCATATAAAAAACAGAGTTAATTGAAAAGTTTGACATTCACTCCTAACTAATTTCTAAAGCTTGAAAGCGTTTAAACAAACCGCCTAGTGCTTTCACTTCGCTTTGAACTTCTAAATAATCTACGTCGCCATCAGTGTCATAACTTGCTAATGATGTGCCGATGTTTTTATCTGAAGTCGATATAGCGGCGGCACAAACTGTTGAGTGCTTAACCCCATAAACCACTTGTCTAGACGAGTCTTTGGTCACTTAGGTTTTAAACATTCGTCTAATCATAGACATAATCCGTTTGAAACCAGCGAAGCTTTATGTCGGGGTTATAGCATGTCAATAAATTAAGATATTTTTAGCGTTTAACTGCTAACGACGTCAGCCGCGAAAGAGACGGAGGGTGCCATACGGGAATAAACGCGCCACTTCTAACCATTAATCGGAACCACGTGCTTTCTACCTTTGACGCGCGTGTTGTTACGATCTCCATGTGATGCTAGTATGCTCGGGTTCGGAAATTTCCAATGAATTTTAATTCATTCAAGTTACCAGTGACGACGTTTGTATGTTTTTATTGTGAATTTTATTTTAGATTTCGAATTTGGAGGTGGATGGATGTATAGGGTCTACGCATTTTAATTCAATGATGGTTGCTTTCATGTTTATTGAACGAGTAATAATGATGGTCGTTTGTAGGCAATTGATGCTACTTTTTATAATATTTAAAATGCGATACACAGTATAAAATAACGATACAAATACTCAACACATACAAAGTATGCGGCCCTTCGCAATTGTGTAGAATACGTGGTTTAATTGAATTGCCTTAGGCACGGCGTGATCGACCTAAAAAGGTTACTGAATAGTTATTTCAAATTCGTTTAGTATAAAGCAGGGGTTCCCAATCTTTTACAGCCGCTGGCGCACTTACAAGTTTAGTATTTTGTCACGGCGCCCTACCGCTATCTACAATGCAGTTTTAGCAGAGGCACAAAAATTAAAACAACCTGAATATTAAACTTGGTTTATTACTATATTTATGATAATTTAGAATTGAAACGCAAGGTAAGATAAATTAAGAAAAACAAAAATTCAATAAGTAGAGTAACGTCTTAGTCAAATCAAAGTGACTCACGGCGCCCCTCTTTACCGTCTACCGCGCACCAGGGCGCCGCGGCGCACACTTTGGGAACCCCTGGCATAGAGCGTTCATTATGAGAAAAAAAATTACCTACAACAAGGTTTTTGGACCATCTGTGGGTTGAAATAGAGACTAAGTAAAATAAATAGTGCGATAGAACAACGAGATATCACATTGTTTTTGTTGTAGGGCAAACCAGAAAAATACGGAAAATTTAATAAACACGTATTCCGTATGGAAAGTGTAATAAAAGGCTGTAGGACGGCAGGCGGTAATAGAATCAATGGATTCTTTATTGATTCATCTTATCGATGGCACTCATTCAAGCCGACCGCTTTATTTATCTTTTGTATCTTTATTGCGTGTTCGCTTGGCTAGTGTTGCCGCGCACTATTTACGCAGAGATCGCATTTCCATCGAGTTGGACTTGTTCTCATTCATTATCTGTCTTATCCTAGCTAACTTGCATTACAGCGGTCCGACTTTTCTTCACTGTTTTGTTTTATAGACAATTTCAAACATTGCATGTTGCATCTGTTATAGATTCATTGACATCGTTAATTCTCTTAGTATTTGTTGCCAACAAGTCAACGCTCCGTTTTATTTTGTCACTAGATTTCCGCTCACGTTTTTAACTCTTTTGCGTGAGGCTCTTGGTTATAATATAATTGAATATTGAATAATAATGTTTAAATAATTTTATTTAAATTTATTCTTCATACGAGTATCATGTTTGTAAATAGTGAATTGTTTATTATCATTATTGTTATTACTGTCTACTTTACACGTACTGGCGATTGTTTTTACTTTCTATAATTTTTGTATGATCACATTCACCTTTCATAATCGTGACTAGTGTTAGTGAATATATTTTCGATGGCGCAATTAGCACCGCATCGTCAGCTTTTAGTATTCTGCTAACCACATTTCGTGAGTGGTCATGAAAGGTCACACCTCCAACACTTTCTTATTCACGTTAAACCGAAAGTGTTAATGCCTATGTTGTGGTCAATTACAGCGCGTGAATTACTCTAAAAAAAAGTTGAGGTGTTTTTTAAGCAGTTAAACAGTAAAACAATATCTCTGATTCAATTTAACGCACATACATTTGAAGCAATAATGTATATTTTATTAAAAAGTAATACGTTTATAATTATCTACTGACTGCATAGTTCATGTGAAATCTTAACAATATAGCTAGTACGAGAAATACATAGATGTATATTCACGGACGTCGTTAAAATCTCATCATTTTTAAAATTAAGCATACTGTTTCTCAGAACATGGACACGTGTTTCGCCTCGCGCGCTGGGAGAGAAAACACCCGGCGAGTGAATTGTTAACTCTTTTCTATTCGGGGAAGAGAAAATTGGGAAAGTCTCTCGGGGAACGTTAGTTGTTCAAATGAATACAATAGCCTTGCCGCGTGTTCTCCGGTTCGTCGGTAGAAAAAGTTCATGTCACATAGCAATAAAAGATAGAATTGAAGTTCGTAGCGTGAATATAATTCTGTGCCCCGTGTACACGAATATAAGTGTGGTTTTTGCTAAATTTACTTTTTATACCATATTGTTAGTCAAACAGAGATCTATCTTGTAACACAGAGATTGGTAGATAGATCTCGTTTAGGAAAAAACTTTTAGAAAAACTGTGATTTTTAGATAGATCTTCGTTTTTATAACACGAAGATCTATCGATAGATCTCGTTTTAGACAAAAGGTTATCCAATATAGATCTCCGTTTATCTCACAATTTTGCCAGAAGTCAATTTGTCAAATATCAGACTTGTACCCGTTTTCGCTAGGGGCACAAATATATACAAATACATTGATTGTGTGGGTAGCGGTCGTGTTGCGGGAAAGTCCAACGAAGCGTACGAAGGTCGGATCATTTACCCTGTAATGCGATATCGTATGTGTTACATAACACAGTCTACAGTTAGATAACGGAAATTCGGACTGTAGCCGATAAAGATTTTGGTTCATATTGGGCTGTTTCGATACCTCTGACATAGTATAAACATTGTTTTCGTGCATATGCGTTCGGTAATGTAATGAAAGCTTTTCGTAATACCAGTAAACCGTGTACACAACAGTTTATCGGTGAACGGATCCCTTTCTACAAGAACTGATCTGTTTGCGGCAACAAAGTGTGGGCGTAGGGATCCAGCAGATATGCGACTGAACTATTTGAAATTATTTTTTCTATGTGGGTAGAACCAGTGGATTCGATCGGAGACGTCGTGGTTGCCAGCTCACTTTTATATGAGGCGACCATCTTAGACCTCGTGGGTAGCGCAACGCATCTGCAATGACTTCAGATTACCCTTGTTCTGTATGAAGTAGGTTACAGATGTCCATGGGCGGTAGTAATTACTTACCATCAGATAGACTGCATACTCGTTTGCTACTTCAAGCTGATGAAAAAAAATCATTTAGGTATAGGTCTACGGGGGCGCTTACAAATAGTCAGTTACAATAGTTTTGCTTACAATACCACCGGATCGGAACACGACCCCAACTGAGAAAATCTTGCAAGAAATTCAACGGGTTAGTTAGCTTTTCTTTGTAATCACTCTGTTTTTACACGGACAACTTACTTGTTTTCTACATAGACAATATATTAAAATATTCTGTTTAAATATTGTACTGAATTGGTACTCAATGTCGACGACCGACAACGTTATTATCGAGCCTTAATAGGATAACACCGTTGAAGTGTCAATTGCAACTGGCTTCGTACTAAGACTATGTATGTCTATGAAATATGAGACGTTTGTATCTGTGGTATCAGTGGTAAATGGCGATAAATTCTCAAACACGTACGCGAAGTGATTCAGAACAGAATAAATAAGCTCTATTTGTTTTTGTTTATAGAGTAGATAATACGTTTTATGTAACAAGTTAATTATAGTATTTTTCTGTAATCAGATCTTATAGTAACACGGTCATATAAAACGAAGTTATTGTGGCTGTAAATAAATAGACAAGATTATATTTTGAGAAGTAAAAAATCGATATATTTTCTATTCTATATATCGTTGGGAAACCACTAATTATATTTATTTTTCATAATCAGATATAAAATGTTAACGATTTTGAATAAATACAGAGGTATCTGTTTTTTTATGGTATGGACGTAGCAAGCTGCTGCCTGTAGTAATTGGTGGTTTGAAATTGTTAAAAAAAAACTCTTGTTTCCACAAAGTTCTGTCGCATGTTACTAAAAACGTGTGTATTCATTTGAAGATGCACTAACAGTGGATCTTAGTGTTACTTGGCATACGTTGTTTGGAGATGGAGATGAGAATGGTATATCTCTGCTGTACTAAGTTTAATCGTTTTACATGCGTGTTATACAACTGATTCGTTTTATTTATTACGCACATTTAACCT
>MOOZ01000171.1:578734-595882 GCA_002930495.1 Cecropterus lyciades
GTTTGAATATAGCTGTCGAAGGGAAATATCTATAATAAGAATCGAAACATGTAACGGCATTAATATAGGTTATATAAACAAGATGCGTTGTGGTGTCCGATGGTACGTTGCAATGAACTCATACATTCAATTAGATATCGCATTTCTTCAATTTGTGAGCTAATAACCCGAAGCCCACACTGGTTCACTTTGTTTACGCCCACACGTTGTTTATATACAATCCTCATAATACTTTACAATCTAAGCATAACGGCACTCTTCTCTAGATATTTGGATATAGAACAGTGTTTTTTTATCAACGACCAGAGTAAGATCGTAAATGTCGTTGTCGTACGGCATCACGGCTTGATATATATCGGCCCGACGGCATTTGTTTACAAAATTTGCTTGCGATAGTGCGGCAGAAACGTTTTATGATCGGGCGTTTTCGCTTTAGCCAAGTGCTTTAAAATCTGTTTGTCAACGCGTTGGCAAGAAGCCTTCGTCGCTTGTGTTGGGCGCCTACGAGGCGTAAGCACTTTCTGAAACTCGTCCTCTCTGTCTTAGCTCGCCTTTGAAATCCGCTCCCTATTCAACGTTCTGTTTTTGCGTGCGTTTTGTGTTTTCTTTATTTTATACGCCGTTTCATATGAAACGCCCACTTAAACTATTATCGTGAATTATGTAAATTGGGAAGTGTTACTTGGTTGAAACTTTAATTTGATTATTCTAGCCTCTAGCCTCTGATAGGTGATTGTAGGTTCATAATAATCGTACGTGCTCCTTTACCAGAAGAGGCAAATTAGTGTAAAATATGAATAAAACAAATAGGATCCGCCGCGGGGCATATAACACGTGATTGCGCTAAGAACATTCATGGGAGAAGGCTGCTGATTAAACGGTGTGTGTATATTTATGATTAAAAATAGTTTACATACATTAACACATTTGACTCAAACGGAAGTAGGTTCCAATCATTGTCTTAATGTTTGAACGTGGTCGTTTCTTCATTTAGATGTAACTTACATTTTTTTCCTCCACCTTATCGACTTGGCAACAAGTACGTAATTACTAATTCAGTCCGAGTGTTCCGCGAATACAGAGCTTTGACATGAAGCCGGTAGCGACGACTGATCGACCTCGCTCCAAAACTAGATTTATCGCTTGTATTATTTGTGGCGTAGAAACAAACGCTAAGCTTTGAGCGCTCGTACGATATAATGGCCACCCTTGCTTCCATACACTGTAATTTATGACTTAACAGCGCAAATATCTATTTTCGCCGCGTTCGGTTACGAGACCGCTCCGTACGTACATGCGTTCGAGGTTTTTTTTTATTCGCTTCGTCTATGTGTACGAGATTTATTTGTGGCTAGTCGTAATAACAATGAACTATGTCGAGGCCGGCGTTCACTGGCGTTACTGCGCCAAAATTAATGCTGCTTTCGTTCTACACGTGCAAGATTCAAGAGTCATTTTGGGATGGCAAGTTTTTGAGGGCAATTCGGGAAGATTATTGCGTTTCAATATTGGCAACTGCTTTTGTTCTAATTGAAAGTTATTTTTTCGTACTTTTCCGGTGAACCGGCCCTTTATATCGTTTGCCAATACTTTGAGGTGGTCCGGGTTTTTGAATTATGGTGTTTGTATTCTGGACGACTACCAATTTATTTTTTATTTGTATTGAAATATTTCTTAAATATCTTTAAAAGATACGCCGTGATTAATGTATAAAGGTGTTCTTTGTCGATATACCAATATATCTTCTACTGCGTTTGAACAAAGTATTTTTCCGCATGTTATCGTATTATGTCACGCTGTCATATTAAATGGACACTTCCTATTATTTCTACTAATTATGTAAGTCGTTAAGCCGAGGCTTTGTTTTATTTAAATGTACAAATGATTATGGTAATGTTTGTCTACGTATGTTAGCATATTTATTTGTATTCGCGCTCTTTTCCTGTTTTGTCGGCACTTAACCATTAATTTACCGTTCCACATTCTTAGTCATACAATTTGTATTAGCGTTTATTAGATTTTATTGTTGCTACCTACTGTATTTTAATTAGATTCATCTTTTTTGGTGCTGTCAGAGTTGCCATTCCTCATGGTTTTCTAAGTTATAGCCTACATTGAGTCCGATTCTGCGATCTATTAGTGTCCACGAGGAACTGAACACCAAGAAACAAATGAAAATTATTCTTAATAAAAAATTTAGGCCATCCAATATGCAGTTAAAATACTCACTGCAAGAAAAATAAAACTATAACGTTTTATTTTTCTCTTAACGTTTTAATCTTAATTATAACAATCACGATTTTTATCATTCTCATCTGTTTGAGTAATAGCAACCCTACGAGTGCTGTAAGAATTAAGTGAATAATTTTAACATAATTCAGTAAATACCATGCTAAAATACGACGTTGATTCTTGTACACTAGTTGAGGCCTAATCGGCTAGTACTCTGTAATTAGTAAGTAAATTTATCACAAAAAGTGTTTACATATCAAAGCGTATAATATGTACGAGTTTATTATCACCAGTATCGCACTTATTTCTGCTTTGTAGTAGCAATAACCGCAACTGCTAATAGATTCAAAAATAAATAATCCAATTTAATTATTTAAAAGTAAATTTGTATATAATTCTTCTTAATCGTCACTACCGCCTTCGCTTTCGCGTTTTGTTCATTGGAAACGAACTGTAAATAAAACTCTATATAACATCTCCTTTTCGGACATGGAATACCGGTAAAAATCCAGAAATATCTAATAAAATATGATTTTTACCGACGACCCTGAGCAAACATTAACACGCAGACTTTATGTTCGTTTACTTCTTTTGTATCATTAAAATATGTCGCTTCGGCATCATCAATCCAATTTGCAAACACGCATTTGTGTTCGCAATAACCATATAGCGTTTAAGGGGCGTGAAAGCCTCGCAAAGTTTTTCCCATTAACAGAACATTCGCAGGTAATATCTTCGAAGTGACTGCGAGGAGTGAGGAGCCATCGACTGATATCGCGTGACTCCACAACGCAGTGTCTCTGTGGGGTTGGTTCGGAGATATCTCCACTTGGTAACTCACGATCGGGCCGTGTGGGGTGTAATCTCGAAGGTTTATTTAATAGAAATAACTTCTAGCATGCTCGTAGCTGATATGTTAGGACATATGCCTGTGCTCGTCAATAACCAACTGTAAAGAAAGTAATGTATGCGTTTAAAGTCCTGAAGACCTGAACTGAAGGCCAGTTTGTAGCGTTGCCGCCGCCGAAAAGTAATACCACAATTAAACTCGTTATTATTAATTAATCATTTCTGCCTTATAACAGCAGTGTTATGCGCTGCTGTCATCTGGTCTGAAGGGTGTGGTAAGGGAGACATACTTTTCAGAGGCATGCCATCTTAGTCCTCAGGGATAGCAACGCATTGGTCTGAAGGGTGTGGTAAGGGAGACATACTTTTCAGAGGCATGCCATCTTAGTCCTCAGGGATAGCAACTCATCTGTGGCTAACCTTAGGTGAGACTTTGATCTTACCTAGGGTTGATTACAGATGTCCATGGGCGGCAGTAGCCACTCACCATCAGGTGGGCTGCATACTGCTTTGCTACGTCCTTACTATAAAAAAAAATATTATGAATTAAATAGTCGTACATTGTGTGGTCGCGTATATTCTGTATTATATTATTACTTGGTAATTTAGTTAGAATTTTTATAAGTAAAACTTATTTTAATTCCTCTAATTTGTAAGAAAATAGGATGTTCTATTTTATGGGTGTGCTATAAGAATATTTTAGTGAGGCTAGTACCAGCTATGTTACTATATAGACGAAAGCTCATAAAAACGTTAAAATAATGTATGATTACAAAAGTAAAAAATCATTTTTAAGCATTCTGGTGTTAAATTGTGTGTATGTGTGTGTTTTTAAATATTTTAAACAATGTTACTTGTTTCCATGATAATACAAACTACCTGCAAATATATTTAGGTTTAGTACAATTTTACACAGTAACCATTGTATTGCATATTATGACAAAATATTATCGTAGATAAGGTGCAATATCGTTTGTGGAGCTCAAACAAATAAACGTTGGTTGAAGTCATGAACCTCATTTGTGTTGTTGTTATCTTAATTATATTAGTCGTTAGTTGTGCGTAGAATAAATAAACGAGGATTGCATATGAACGGATGCCAGTGTAACGCAATGTTGATGTTTAGCATTCTTTCTATCCTTTTTTATTGTTAGTAAATGTATACATACATGAGAATGAGATTCATATGACGGTAAGTGGTAACTTACACCTATAGAGATTTATCACCAACTACAGATAGGATTATAGTACTTTTAAACGGCGGTGGGGTCAAAGTAGAACGTCAAAAAGGATTCTATCATCTTTGACCTTTATATGAACACATGATATCCCTATTACTTGATATGCGCTAGTTTTTTATGAAATTGATGTATTATACAAGCATGCAGTCCACCTAACTGTAGGCTATTGTGTAGGACTTAGTATAACCTAAAGCCGTGTAAATTTACCTGCCTTATAACACTCTTCAAAGCGAAACAAACGATCGAGTTCACGATGTTCTTCACGATGTTTCCCTTCACACTAAAGGCTTAAGTTAAGTAGTAAATAAATATTTAGTTCATAAATTAAAAAAAATATATGTTTTTAAAAAACGCTTTCTACACTCATAGTCCCCACAGTAGGATTTTCTCCTGTGTCGTGGATGCTATGGACACTATTTAAACTCATCATTCAGATGTCTGTCTGGCCGGGGTTCGAACCCGGGACCCACTGTGTGTCAGACCGGTATGGTGACCGTTCCACCACGTGGGTCGTCAAAAAATCAATTTATTTTGAGTTGGCTTTTATGCGTACGATCGGCCTTAACCTATTACTTACTCTTCATACTTGAACAAAAAGTACCTTTAAAATTTGACCTGAATAAGACCTACGTCGACCTTAACTTATTTAAACTATGATACAAAACCCAAATTTAACCACGTAATCTAAATTATCTTATAAATAATGTAAGCTAAATTACTATTTTGCATGAGCCTTGTGGCTAATTTTTATTATTAGTTGTAAAGGTCAGGGCTAAAATTTTTGATATCTTTATCTAACTTGTACAACTAACACCATAAATGGTGTTTATTAATGGGTGCCTATTATCCAAACAATATTAAAAAGAAACTGCATTTAATGTAGCGTTAAATTCGCTTTGAACGCACTGTATTGCTCTCTAAGGGCATTACTACGCATACATAGAAAACAACATATTTGTATGAACGAAAACTGGTTGCAGTTTCTTAATTAATCGTAGAAAGCCAATTCGTTGCCTTTATTAAAGCGATAAACCAACTCCGTTACAGCTCTCAACAAAACGAGCGCATGTACACTTACGCGCAAAAAACGTGAACATACTTTCCGTATGCAAATGTGTATAAATGAGTCTCATCTGATCCCATTTCGCTGAATGCATTTCTGATTTGGTAGTTAGGCCGTCGAGTTGTAAGGTCTACGTTGCATTGTTACGGCGAATTCAATAAACGTGAACGTCTGTTTATTTTCGAATACGTGACCGTTTGTTAGCATTGTTGTTCGGTTCGCACTTAAATCATGCGTGATCGGATGAAAGTACGATCGCTGCGTTATCTCGCATCTTCCCACGAACGACGGACAACGTTCGCCCCATTGTGTACCTCGTACGCCCGATACGCTTGACACAATAAAAAATAACAATCCTAATGAAATGGATCTAATAGATCCGATAAACTAAGTATGCCGCACGCATCGTTTACGATTTTCTTCACGTAGCCGTGTACGAGCGACTCTGCCAATTACGTCATCAATCAAAGCCGTCTCTCGATTGTTACCGACGTCGCTGCTTTTTTATTTTTTATTTCCTCTCTCGATCGTTTTGCATTTATCTCGTTTGTTCAGCGAAATCAATCGAAACTTATTTGAGCAACAGGCGAGCTGTACTCGTATACGATTGTAGCACGTACGCTAATACCGTCTCCATTATGTCAACGATCATTATTTTTTATCGCCCCAAACTTAATCTTAATCTACAATTAAATAGATACAAATCGTGTTACTTTTTTATACTTTATTGACGTTTGTAACACTTTTCTACTTGACAGTATAGATGGTATTTGCAACGTAACCCGCGAACGAATTCTACAAGGAAGTGAAGTGAAAAGTGGGTTATAAGTTGCGTAACGCCTGTTGCTGTGTACTGTTTGTAAGCATTATGTTTTGTTATCGGGTTTGCTTGCAACGATGTTTTGCATTTTACGCAACGTATGATGTTATGAGATTGTGTACTGTACGAGTCGTATGTGGCGACATTTGTAAGATATCTCAGATTTTTATCGTGGCAAAGAAAATTTATTCATAATTTACAAAATATCGTAATTAATGATGTTCTATTTTATTAACGGTCTTATTTTATATTAATTAATAATAATAGCGGATATTAAAGACTTTGGATGTGCATCATATTTTTCAGAATATATCTTATCTTACCTTTTCCAAAACGAAACAGTGGATGTCAAAATCATGAAATAACAAGGGTCCGCCTATCTAGATCGTGGCTGGCTAACCGCTGCTAAACATTTTCAAATTACACGCCCTTAAACAACGTCTGACTGAAATTAATTCGAAACGATAAATCGAAACAAAACCCCGCGTCGAACCGAAGCGATCGAGAAAGGCAACAAAAAATAAAATCAAGCAGTATTACAATACTCGCTTCATTGAATTAATCAAGCGTCTCATAATACGCCCATCAAAATTCGACGGGCAATCCTTTGAATTCGTCGATGCGTGATGTAGTCAGTCAAGGGATTCTTTTTTTCTCTTCCCGGCGACATCTGAGCCACGGCTTCTATTAAAATTCCATGTCATATTCGACCATTCTTGTGTACGATGTAATAATTTCTCCAAATATAATAACTGGTTGCCACCGAGCAAAATGAAGATTGGAAATGTATCGGTCGGTATGTTTGACATTTTTGTTCAGTTTTTGCTTCAGTTCTTGCATAACATATTATTTCGGACGAAAGCTGAATCTTGAACTATTTTTGTGTAGAACGTACAGGATAAAGATCGTAATCCCAGATCCTGTTTCTTTAGTAACATTTAGTATTACATTCGCCGAATATAAAATTTCGTCGTAGTAGTAGCCTAAACAAGAGCTCTTTGTAGGCAAGATACAAAGAAGACTCAAAGCCGAATATAAAGACACTATGGATAGAATCTTTGTTGTAATCTTCCTTTATTTCACTTGAAATTTTGGGTAAAACAGTCGCGATTATTCCGAGGATCGTTATGACTCACTCTGAGTTGCATACTTCCGAAAAATACGATCAATTAAAACCAAAAGATTGTACAGTCAAATAATTAGTCACCGTCTGAACGGCATTTGCAGCATGTCGCAACATCCCTTGCACCTCGATACACGGCGCAAACGGAAGCTTATAATGGTCGCTTTAGGTTAATAACCGACGAGACACGCGCTCCGGAAAGTGGTGTACATAATGAAGTGTGGTTGTGTCCACTTAATTAACGTTCAAACCAGGTTGTCAATGGAATCTATAATTTCATGGTGAAGCGAGTTAAAATTTGTAATATATGAAGACGGGAAAGATGAGATGAAAATTAAAACGTGAGTAGGAACACAATACAAAATACATTGAATATATCATGGAGATGAGTGACGTGAACGACAAAGCTTACCTTATCACATCACAAAAATGTTTAAACAATATCACATCACAAAAATTAATAGGACCCAAAATAAGAATAAAAACGTAAAGGATTGTATTTCGGAAAGGCTGAAATAAAAATACAAACAGTCACAACTCTGATACCGGCACCAACGTTTATATTACGGAATATTATATATTTTTTGTGGTTTTCACCGGGACTTTTTGGAAATGTTTGTGACGTAGCATTACGTGTTAGTCTGATGGACTGACCGGTCGCCAAGGGATTGCTCTGAAATCGGAAGTATTTATGTGCCTTTTCACCTTTATCTATTGCCATTAGCACATAATAATCTAAATTGTTATTCGGATTAAAACAGCGACCTAATATCATTAATTTTGGGCACCATCTTGAGAATGAATAATATTCAAATTAGACCTTGTAGTTCCAATACATTTGACGTATTAATTTCGAGGCTGTCATTTGTGAGGCTGAAATATATTAAAAATTAAGCCTTTCGGATCAAAAATTACACAGTAGCGAGAACAATATTTTAATAGACCTTGATAAAACTATTTGACTATAAGTGATACAACTTATGCACTTTGATACGAGTTTGGAGGGAAACTGGCAATAGCTTTGGGTTAATAACCGACAGGACACGCGGCCCGGAAGGCGCGGAACACAATGGGGTGGTGCCGTGTTCGCTTAATTAATTGTCAAACCCGCTAGTGTCATCGGGTACTAGAACTAGTCGACTAGTATCTGTGCTCTATCTGTTCGTAGCTCTAACAGACGACAGTGGAACAATAGTGTTCTCTTGGAATTGTTCAAATATAACTGAAATGTTTACGTAACATCTTGTATAGAATATTCTATCCAGTATCCCCTACAAAAATTGGCTTCAGGTCATACCACTCATTCAATTCACGATTTAAACTAGTTGTGAAGAGTGTTGTCTTGGAATTGTTCGTACATTGCTATAATGGAATATCCCACATTCCATTTATCCACAACCTACAAAAATCCACTGCAGCTCTTAAGCCTTATTGTTATTGGCGTCATTTAGACTAGTTGTACACTCCTTATATTTTCTAGAGGACAGAATGATGTGACTAATGGCTTCAAAGTCAGAGGACGTCCTATACTTATACTCCATTACCTCCCCATGTGCGTTCGCTTCTCGAGGATACTATCTTACACGGCAAAATACATGTGTGAAATTAATAAGCTAATTTTTTTTTTAAACCTGGCAACCCAAATTTCAAATATTTGAACTTTATAATTAAAATATGTTGATATCTTGAGATATCAGACGCAGATCTAAGATTGGTACGTAAGATTGGCCGATTATGTAAGTCTTGAAGTCCAGGTGGCTAAAATTACTGATAAAGCCAGTTCCTATGGTGCAATACGTATTGCAACTTAACCAACGTCAACTTTAGTAAATTGTGAAATAAAAGGGCTAAAAGGTCTCTAGCTAAGTGCATTATTTCTTATGTTGCACTTATATGTATGAATACGCTACCTTACGTAAGTGTGAAAGATACTAAGTTGTGCTAGTACGACCCGAAACATTCAAAGATTAAGTTATCGGAGACAACCATTTTAGCTTATTTTTATTACTTTTACTAGTTTATCTATATATCATATGTTTATAAACACTTACGGGTTAGAAAAAAATATTCGGTAAAATAATGTTAGACAATTTTTATGCTAGAGCAAAATTATAGGTGTTCCGTAGACGTCATCGATATAGTTTATCCCACGCCTCAGGTCGCGTGAGGGCGTGACGTAAGAAGCGACATCGAGCCGATGTTGGTGCCCGCTTGCTATCACATTGTGTGGCTTGCCCGGCAGCAGCAATTGTGGCTCGATTCCCTAACATTTGAGGCAATAACTCGCGCTCTTTTCAATTGCCCGGACGTGTTCAGAGCGCGTGCCGCCAACCACAGCCATCAACGTATCGCTTGCAATTTCAATAAAACCCTATGTTCATCTCGTGGTCTTTTCCAACACTGCGGTCGCTTCCATATATATTTTTAGACTCACCTAAAATGTGCGCTAAATCGATCACGATCGCCTCTTTGATCCGACACCCAACTGTGTTGGATTTCCCAACCACTCTGACCGCGAGGGCCAATTTTGAAGCGAAACTATCTACCACCCACCGGATTTCAACTGATTGATTGCTAATGACTGTTGTTAAACTGTTACACAATCCCTCCGGGCACGCTTTCCGATCTGACGTCGTACATGACAGACCGGCATTAGTTCCATATTTCTGTTTCGCGAACAATATACGGATGCGTCGGGCCCCGGGGAGGCAATGCATCACTGATACCGCTCATACTCGATCCTCGGTTCGAGACCTCGTAATAAGCATTGATACGAAGTCCCCTAAAGCCATTTACGTCTGTAATGACATCGCCAAGAGTGCCCCATATTTTTGCACGTATCCCGAGTGTGCACTCTGCAACTAAGATAATATCGCCTCTAGGTTTGATTGCTCATCCGGCGTATCTGACAGGTTGCTAAGAGCCATTTTTATTCGCATCAACAAGACAAAAAAAGTACGCTGCAAGTTGATTGAATACTTCAGCGCGTTCTCTAATAGAAATTATTAACCCTCGTTGATGTAGTACGCTAGATTGAATAAAATGCTTTATATACATATATCCAGTTATTAAGTTACTGTAATTGAAAGTCACAGTTAATACTTATTGTAATTGTTTAGCCGTAAGCAGATTTCGATCGGCTTCCTTTGTTTCTGATTACTGTTTATTCGAATAATTCAATGCTTTGTAGATGTTAAATTTGAGAAACAGTTATTGTCGGCGCGCAGTGGTCGCATGTATTGTTATGCTAAACCGAATTACAATGGGTGGACATTGAGTGCGTTGTAGTCTCGCTCGCGGCTCGTGCTGCGCGATAATCGATCCATCGCAGCCCGCTCTGCTCGCTGACCCGGTAGACTTCGATCTGAATCAGCACGCGGCCGATTCACCGAACGGTGCAACCTAACCGAGTGTAGAACACACAACACTGTTGCTCAAAACGTTATATCTGCCTACCGACATTCTCCCGTTGGGTACGATCGCGACGCACCGTCGCCTCGCTCCGATTATGACCTTTTACGTGACGATTGCATCTATTATGACATTGATAGAAAACCCGTCGAGGTCGGTAATAACCAACGGATACTCTTTGTATTTTATTTATTCGTCTACTAAAAAGGTTATTTTTTACCATTCGATTGATACCTGTTAAAAAGTAACATTCAATGGCCCGTCATTTGGATTCGTGGTCGATTTTGATCATTCGAATGCGATAAATGGCTTCGAGAGTAAACAAATACAGGGTCATGGCGAATAGCTCCGGGGATTTCGTTGTTTGATTTATGCGAATTCGATACCAGAGCTCTTCCGCAGTGTCCGGTGACGGTAACCGCACGGATCTCTTAGTTACGATCCTTTTGTAACTGTCGCGGGTTCGTTACACTTCGCAGGCACCTTTACAACTATCGCCTTACCATAATCATGTTGAAAGACCACTAGGAAGCCTAAAGCTTGTGGTTTTATCTTACAAATGAAGTTTATTTTACAAATCGTTTGTGAGTTTTGGTTTTGACTGTATCTACTTAATTTTTCTGAATAGATATATTTTTTTCTTTATCAGTTTAATACGTAGCATGTTCAATATCTTACATAAACTGAATGACAACCTGATATCGAGCGTGACATTCTTAGATAAGTTCCCAATCCGGTAATTAGAATACAATTATGTAGCACCGGCGGGCCTATATTTACAGCGGTTGATGTAATGATCGAATTCTGGTTTCTGTCCGGTCGTATGCATTATTAATACGTCGATATCGGCGTTGTAGCTAACGCTTATCGTGTCAGAAAATGTCGTCGCGTGAAATTGGAGCAGGGCGTTAAATGACTGAATGGTGGTGGCACTGTATTCGAACGAGTTCTACGGCCACTGCAGGGCTCTGCGGTCCTCTCGATACATAACTTAAGTAGGTCCGAGACGGAATTAATTATACGCGAGCCAGAGTGGAAGTCGCGAACGGTTTCTCGTGTAGAACAAGACGACAGCCGCTCTGGGAAAAAGGTTAACAGTGTACAAAGAATGTGCGGTGAAATGTTTTTTTCTGTTGACATCTAATTTATAGTTATGTCTATGAATTACTGTGACTGTATGAGGAAATAATAGATCAAAATGTCTAATTGAAACTAATATGACAACGATTTTCTAAAGATAACACTGAATCATAAAATAAATAATACTACTTGAAATTTATAACATTTCAAACAGCACACAACAGTTATATAGCATTACTGTATAAAAAAAAAAAACTCTTTGTATACTCATGGCCCCACACTAGGATTTTCTCCTGTGTCGTGGGTGCCATGGACACAAAGACGAATACACAAACACTCAGACCCAGAACAGAAATCTAAACTCATCATCTGGCCGGGAATCGATCCCGGGACCCACTGGGTGTCAGACTGGTCACCATACCACGTCAACAGTTTAGTGTTTGTTATACATTCATGATAAATGTTAAAGCGAATTTTGAAGGTGGTAGAACTCTTTGTAGTTCGACTCCGGTAGCACCACCGCCACTCCTATTTCTGCCTCATTGCAGCAGTGTTATGTATGAGCTGCTGTGTACTGGTCAAAAGGGTTTGGAAAGATAGTCATACTTATCCGAGGCATTCCATCTTACATTTAAGAGTAGCAACACATCCGTGGTTAACCTTAAGTGAGACTTTGATCTTACGTAGGGTTGATTATGCTGTTTATATACAGGGTTGCTTATGCTTGTGTAGTTGCTGCAAGCTCGTTTGCTACTTCCATACTATAAATAAATACACATGTACTTATATAAATGCTCGTATGTGCGAAAAATCATATAGGTGCGTCCACTCTGAATCTGATTAAGAGTTACAAAGTCGTATTAAAATTTGAACAATTGTGTTAATATTAAATACTGCTTCCCACATTACTATATTACCTATTAGGGGAAATTCTTACTAATTTAAAAAATGACCTGTTTCAATCATTAAGACAAACATACTCTACAATATATAATTTATCAACATCCCTGCTTTCACTTCAGACCAATGCGTGTTTTAAAACCTGCGTATAGAAGTGAATTTTTTTACATGTTTTATGTGTATTCCTGTACATGGTATAGTGGTAATTGGATACACTTATCGCGACAGCCGCGGGCGGGTCTGTCCCCGTCCGCCGGTCGGATTTATCGCCGCCGCAAATCATTGCGTTCGTCTCACCGGACCGACTTCCCCGCCAGGACTGCACTACACGAGATATAGCTTCGACGGTAGGATTTGCTAGTTGGAGGTCTTTATGATTTAATGTCGGCTTGTACGTTATGGTGTAGTCCATGTTTATCAAGCGTGTCTACTGAATCTAATATCGTTCTTCAATGTGCACTTTGTCTTCGTAACCGTCTTAACTACTGATGTCATTTCTATATCTTAGATGGTACACGTATTTGTTTGTATTGTGGTATTCGTTAAACGAAAAGATCACGTTGATGCAAGCATTAAAAATTATAACTGTAAGTCGCCAATTCCTATTGAGCTGAGAGGTTAAAGCTCCGAAACCTATTCACTAAAAGGAAGGTCTTTGTCTAGCATTGGAACAGTGAATAGCCCGGTTTTTGCTTCGCATGCATTCTTGACATGTCCCCACACTATTTATTTTGGACCGGTTTTAACGATTCCATTGCGTCATACATTTACGGAGTTAAGTTACCGATTAATAAAAGTTCACATGTAAAGCCGAGATTGCTTCACTTGCCTTTAACAAATTGTTCCTTAAAGCCACTGTACGCCGCCATCAAAACATTCAAACATAGTTATTAAGACCCACATTAATCGTTGCCACACAATAATATATATGCGAAAGGCGTATATAATTGGCGGTCGTCTCTCAGCGGATAATCTAAATTGTGACTCCTACTTTATTTCGCATCTCAATCCAATTTACCATGATCCTCTGAAATCGCCTGTAATTAGGGGTTCGCCGGCAAATGATGATGGTCCATAAGTACCAATTCCGCGAAGCTTTCGACTTAACAAGACAAATTAAACAATGGATTTATGACACTGTTTGACAAATCGGATATGAAATACAAGTACGTTGTTTGGAGATGAATTCGCTGCGATTATTAGAAATACATATTTTCTTCATGAAATAATGTGAATGAATTAATATAATAACAATGAATAGGTCGTCGGAAATCGTATTACCAATTGGAATTTATTTTTGATTTGTTATAATAATGAGTTAAATAAGAGGTTTGCTGTAACAACGGCATAATAGCATCCTTCACCTTTGAAGATTTCTTAAATTCAGTTATGGTCGACACTAATATGATTTATACTTGGTACGTATATTTTAAGCAGTTTTGTCTTAACAAAACTGCTTAAAATATACCTATCACACGTAAATACTTGTACTCTGAGACTTATCTCGGAGTACAAGTATTTACGTGTGATATATTTGGAACCAATAAAACTAAACCCATAGTAGAAAGCAAAACAAATGAAAGGTAATAAATCAAGTCCCCTTCAATGCGGCAGACATGATAGAGGCAGTATATTCGGTCTCTCCAAAGTCTTTCTCTGAAGGTCTTAAGATCCCGCTCTGTACTCGTAACATTGTTAGAGTTTTATTGCCCCTCATAGAATTCGTCAAAGTCATCTCAAATTACGATGGCGTTCAATCGGCTATGCATTATCTTTTATGTGTCTCAGACGTTAAAACTGTGCGTGATAAATGAGACATGTCTCAAAGTGGTAAAATAAATCAGCATTTCACTGAACAAGACCTTCTAATGCCAATAACGGATGAACTCACTATTGAAATTTTAACTTACATTGCAGCTTTTATACTTGATCGATACTGACATATGTCAAGTTTAGCACTAATGTATGCTGTTCAAATCGATGATGTATTTGAGAAAGTACGTATGGCTATCAAGCTACAATTGCGTTGTGATTGAGGGGGTTAACGCTCAGAAGGACCACAATTTGTAAAGCGTTTGACCTTTGATGGACAATGTTGCACGTCGATCGAGACCATGATAAATTTTGGTATTTATAACAATGTTTTATACCCTCCAAGTGTTTAAGGCTTTCTGAAATCCTTTTTAGGATGAGCTTATTTTTATATCAAATAATGTTAAAGATAGGTTTAGGTTGCGTTACTTGAGTGAGTTTTTGCTCGGAATTGTACGTCGGAAACCTATTCCACATTCCTTGATAACAAATTAAAGTTATCGCCGATGAAGTTATGCAAATTTACATATTCAAATTCGGCTACAATTCCGAACCGCGCAAACTACACGCTGATTAATATGTCAGCCGCTCCGCCAGTGCATCGCGATTCAATTTGCATGCATAATCTGTACTTAAGGCTGTAATTGAATCGAGGTGTATTATCGATTTCATATCAAAAGCTCGTATGCGTACTGCGGTGTTTGAGCGTTTAATGAAATTGAAAATTTTATTGTAGCGACGTGTCGTTTTGTACAATTTTTTTTTCTCTGGTAACCAATTGGTAGTGTGACAGTTTAGCTTCAGTAAGCCTTTAAAAATGTTTCCGATGATAGTAAAATTAATATTTGTTTAATATTTAATGATACTTTGTGTTAAAAAACCTTACTCATTTTTATAATTAACTAAGACTTTCCTTTCTTACCTACTTATCTTCTTATATTTTGTCAGTTTGCTGATCGTTGGTTACATATATTCTGATAATAAATGTTCAGCAGTCTACATTCTGTGAACGTGTGTACAACCTCGAGAACATGTGGACATCGACTTCTAATTAAAAGGAATACCAATTGTGTATGATATAATATAATTGGTATTATTTTTAATTATAAAAAATAAATTTTGACTTATCATACTATACAAAAGTAGCGTCTGGGAAAGTGTCGGGTGCATTTACACGTGATTGTAGGTCCTCCTTCGGGATTGTTTTGTGGGAAGCCCTGCAGATGTCGCCGCCTCCGGCTAACGGTGTAAGCTTACGGCGACAGAAACACGATAGACTCAATCTGTCTAAGAACCTCTAGCTTTACAGAGCAAACAACACACAAACAAATGAAAATATTTTTCCTGCTTTATCCTTAGCGAAGTGATGTTTTATACTTTTTCTCGAGTATTTTGGCAAAAATCTTTGCACATTCCCTCCAACCAAATATATGGTTTATGAATAAAACATTACAAAATAAGAGGACAACAAAATAATGTCAAAACTTCTAGCAAGTAATTCATAAGCAGGGGAAGCTCAACATTTATTTTCCCTATGTTATGGATTCTAGTTTGTTTTACCTTGTGTCTTCGCACAATAGCTACTTTTAGCATCAGCGATCGACGATTTAGGTGCTTATCTGAATCATGATGCAGCATCTTAACGCGAAATAGGAAGGAGAAAACGAGCTCCTGGCTCCTGCCGCTCATGAACATATATCAGAGTCTCATCTGTGGTTGGTCACAGATGCGTTGCTACTCCTAAACTAGTTGGAACGCCTCGAATAAGTATGTCTACCTTAGCACACCTTTAAGAAAATGAACAGCCACACTTAACACTGCTGTGATTTCTGCTTAGAAATAGGTGTTGCGGTGGTGCTTCCGAAGTTGAACAAACGAAGGGAAATTAAAATTTCAAATAATAAGACATTGGTATATCAGCGAAACTACCTAATTGTAATAAACAACAGGAATGTACATAAAGCCGAATATTCGTGTATGTCGATCAATATAGGAGTCAAGTTTTAAGCAAGACGTTAAGGCTCCCATTCCATGCTTTCATTCCCATGCATCGAATTTCGTTTGCTCAGTAAGTTAGGTTTGTATATTGGATGTAAGGCGCTTTCGTGGAAAATCCGATCTGATTACAAGTATCGGATTGCTTAAAAATATGCAAACGGAAGCTTATAAATTTTACTCTGGGATATTTATACGTACAAGTGATAATTAAATCCTGATTTTATAATACACAAATATTTCATATCTCCTGTTTGCATTGACACACAAAATTACACCCACGTTGAAAGAAAATCAAAGATTTGTCAGTATGAGCAAAAGTCTTTATGCCAGCAATCCACAAACATTTGATATGTTTTAGCAATGTTACTTACAATTTAGGCGGTACAGTTTAATATTACACATACATATGTCTATAAGAGAAATAAACCATGTGTGTCGAACATACATCCCTCAAGTCTGTCAATCATCGATTCCAGAATCAGAATCATTTATTTGTCAGTTAGGAACATAATATATAGATGTTTACAGTGGTAGGAAGAATGCTTACTGTTCCCTAATGTTGGCGTACAAATGTCAAGGTGCTTATATCTACATTAATTTAATATGATTATTATATTAT
>MOOZ01000171.1:608416-620758 GCA_002930495.1 Cecropterus lyciades
TTTCGAACCGTCTCAACGCTACTTACATCAAATCGATATAGTTTATCATTGGACACGTATCGCGATTAGATTTTTCTTCGGCCGTTAGAATCCAGTTGGTGTATTTGTTATGTATCTATCGGATTAACGCATTCCTTCAACTAGTTTTCTTGACAGTTATTTTCAACATTAGCCCGTCTCTATATATGTTGTTTCCTATGTAAAGTATTATGTGACATTTTATTACGGTATAAAATTTATTTAAACTTCTTTTTTCTAAGTCCATTCGATCTTCCTGCTTGTAGGTGTGCTTCCTGCTCTTAAAAGAAACCATAACATTAGGGAGTTTATAAAATAAGAAACTATAACATTCCAGAAACGTTTTTTGTTATTACTTTTATCGTAAAATGTTAATTATCAATCTGATTTTAGAACTGGAGTAAACAATTAATAAACATCAATCAACTATTACAATTAAACCAAAACCAAACATTATAACATACATAGATATATATACAATTACGTTATGGCAAGGATCTTTTAGTGCACAGGTTCGCTCATCCTTGGCCGACCTGCTTAGAATTTAATATAAAACTTGTACGAATTTTATAGTGAACAATGACTGACTGATTAATGCGATATACCTGTAACGTGATAAAACTTTGAACTTTTAGCGTTGCTAAAACTTTAAGCAAAATCACCGTAACAACCTTGAATTCGCGACTATATTTGTACTCGGGCTACATAAATTCAAAGGGCAAGCTCGGTGCGCTCGTAAGCGGGCAAAGTATAAATCAGTAGGCTCAGCGGGCGACCTCTTAGGCGTTTTGTTCGCGAATTACATATTTATTGCGCCGCGCTTGAGTCTACGGCGATATACGAGCGCTACATATCGCCGCGACAATTTCTTTGATAATGAACAACGTGGTAAGAGTGCATACGTGTCCGTCCCATGCGTTTTGTTTGCGTATTACATATTTATTGCACCGCGCTCGTGTCTACAGTAATATATACAAGCGTTACGTATCGCCGTTATAATTTGCTTGTAATAGTAAATAATGTACAATTAGGCAGAAGGTATATGTATTCGTCCTATGCATTTTGATTGCATATATAAAATTATAGCGCCGCCCTGGAATTTATAGAGATACGTAACGCTTATACGAGCGGACCATCTCATGCAAGGGTTACGTATCACCGCGACGATTTGGTTAATAATAAACAACGCGTAAAGCGTATTCCGTTCTCTTATGAATTTTGTTAACGCATTATATACTGATTGAGGCAACTATATTACGGCAAGATATTGTATAAGAACTGCATTACGCCGCGACAATTTAACTACGGCGATAAATAAATAAAAAACGCGGAACTATCTTCATGTCCTCACGCGGTTTGAATCAATCGCGGTATTCACCTAGAAGTTACACAAAATATGTAGGTATATTGCATTTTTTCTGGCTTATTTAATTTATGGACTTGGCATTTAAAAATGTTCCGTTGTTTTTGATATTGTTGTAAGGAAATTCGATAAATTATTACGTCACTACACAGCCAAAAGGTTGATTGGTCGGTTGAGGACGTAGGCGTAATTAAAACATGTAAAAATATTTAGGTTTCTACTAGTTGCACTAACGGCTAGTATGCGAAATAATGAAGAGTTGTTGTTGCGTGTAAAATGTTTGCGACACCGAGAGAATTGCGAACGCGGCACCTTTACTCACCTTCATAGGAATAGAAGTGCCATAAATTATGACGTTTAAAAGGACTGTCTGTTTTAGAATTACTTACTACTACTTACTTAAAATTCAGCCTATCGAACCTATCTAGGGCTCAAATTCCAGGCAGGACATTCAGGACTTTTGAATTAGAAGTTATACACGTGTATTGCAAATAGATTATCACTTGCTTCAACGTGAGGAGACTGTGCCAAGCACTGGGACAGATACGGGTTGATGATGTAATTACAAAGTTTGTGGCAAGCATGGTTGTTGAATAGTATCGCCATTATACAAATTATTGGCTGACATAGCGCTTGCATTTCACGAGGACGCGACATTTAATTACATTTTATCCTAGTGCACTACCATAAGGGTCACACAGCGAGCCTTTGTGAGTTGAGGTAAACGGCACCTGTATACGAAATCCGCGTGGGAATCACCGTGAGCCCCTTGCAATTGGTTTGCGCAAGCGCATCGATGGCGCTCCGAGTGCCGCGCAACTGAGTTTCGAAAACGAACGTGAGTGTGCACTTCGTTTGATGTAATATCTGCGATATGACTAATCGGTTAATTATGCTGAATATAAAAAGTCACAAAACTTTCCAATTTGATGGTTTTAATCCGTATTAAAAAGACAGGCATTACATACGTCTGTTGTGGTTATTTATTTGAAGTGTGTGGTATTTGCAAGGTTTCCTTTTTAAAACGGTCGTTTTACATTAAAAAGCCTTTAAAAAATAATTAATGTTTTACGATGAAATGATTTGAAAAGAAATAATTGTTCTTGTAGCCTATAAATACAGTATTTGAAACCTGTGTAATTAAACAGAAATGGGTGTGGCAATGGTGCCTCCGGAGTCGAACCACGAAGGGTAATACAAGCTTCAGAATTTCACGTTGGAGCAGTGTGATTCAGTGTGCATGCTCCAGAAGAATTATCTGTTGGAACAGCAGAATGCCATGTTCAATAGGATATAAAGAAATCTTTGACGACCGCGTGGCGAAACGGTCACCATACCAGTCTGACACACGGTGGGTTCGCGGTGGGTTCATATCTGAATGATTCTATTCTATTCTGAGTGTTTGTGTATTCGTCTTTGTGTGTATCCATGGCACCCACGACACAGCAGAAAATTTACTGTGTCTTGTGTGAGGCTATGAGTGTGGAAAGCGTAAGTTTAATATTTGAATTGCAGTGCGGGCGTACTCCTAAGTTTGCTAACAAATTTACAACATAATAGCTATTAAGTAATTGTGTATAATTCGCATTTAAGTAGCCCGTGAATAAAATATATGTGTGATGTCGTCAATAAATGCACCGACCTATGGATAAAATGTTGATTGGAGATAACCAAGTGTCGATTTCGGTAATTGACGACCGATTTATACGCCTCACCTTAATTAACGTATTTAACCGCTAGCCTCATTAGAAATGTAGTCAATAAATCAATCTAGAAGTAACGCAACGGTATGAAGTTGATTAAAGAAACGATTTACTTATTAATGGGCCTTTAAACTAATTAATGCGGCATTTTGAAGCACCATCTTATATTTACGTTTTTTAAATAGGTTCTGAGATTTACGTTAGATTGTAAGATAAAATATCTTATAATATAATTAAAGAAGACTAAAACTCTTCCAAATTTAACATCATTTTTAGAGATGGTAGATCTTTTCGGGTATCGACTGCAATAGGAATTCCGCCACTACTATTTTTGCCGTGCAGTAGTGTTACCGCTTCCTTGTTTAAGATGGATACTTTTGATGGGTGTGGGGCACTAACCAGAACCATAATTACTTACTATTCAAGGATCACAACGTAGCGATCGATCAGGCACGATCCCCAAAGTCGTACTAGAGTTCAGTTATGAAAACATTGCTAAAAGCTGCGTTGATAATAGGATCAATCCTATTTGGAGTAAATTACAGATATCCATGGGCGTTACCACTTGTCATTTGACGAGTATCTTATTAGAGTTTATTGTTACTTCGTGTTTATTTATAAAATACAATGATTATTACAGGTTTTGCTGCACCTCGGCTATTTATGCCTAGAGGCACCATTTTGACGTGCATAATTATGTGATAATTGACTTACCTACATCTGGTAGGAGACATTTCAAGTCGTGAGAGGTTAAAACTCTTAAGTGATCGGCCGTTGTCAAATAAAACTGATACTTAAACAGCTGCTCGCCTTGTTGACAACTTGAGGTGAACCGCACGTCCATTTGCAGTATTTACTCTAAACTGCCTCAAGAGTCATAAAGGCTTTTTTCTTAGAATAATAGCCCCACATTAGGATTTTCTTCTGTGACGTGGGTGCCATGGACACACAAAGACAAATACACAAACACCCAGACCCAGAACAGAAATCTAAACTCATCGTTCAGATGTCTGTCTGGCCGGGGATCGAACCCAGAACCCACTGCGCGTCAGACCGGCATGGTGACCGCTTCGCATGCGGTAGGATATTGACATGAGATGTATTCCATCATCGTTCTCAGCGGGAATAAAAAACGAAACGTTGCTTGATTCGCACCAGGTGTGCAGTACAATGATTTGTAATCACAAAAACAAACTTTATTGAATAGATTTGCCAACTTTTTACATCGCAGCTCCAACCGGGCGTATGTGATAATCAAAGCGGCGACAAAAAGTTGTATGAGAAATAACCACGCAATATTTTAATTAACGAACGTAAAAAGTCGATGACAGTTGTCACTCACAAGGCGCCGAAGAAACCTACGCAAGTTACAATTGAAAAGCTTTTTATTCATAAGAGAAGACACCATTAAGTCTCGCGAGTCCCACTTGCATTACGCATCGTATGAATAGCCCACTATCCTTATTACGAACTCGTTTCGCTACCAGAACACTTGAGATGCTCGTTGGCGGCGAGAAAAAATTGTTGAGTAAATAGCACGGGCTCAATTAAAGTAAGCACACACGCACACGCGTTAAGGTGGCGTCACATTTGACGTACGATGACAACTGTTCAACTTTATCATCAAGATTATATATTTAAATTTAAGGTAAAATGTTTATACAAATTTGACTGAAGTAATGTTGCTTTTCGAAAAAGAAACGTTTTGAAAAGATAATGTCATGTCTTTAGGAAGTCGGTTAATAAGCTATGTAGGATGACCGTTGTGTCCGATCTGTTTTGATGTTATCTCAATATTAATATTAATATCTTTTTTATTAATATTTCTATACTTTAAGCTGCGTTTAAATCAACCTTACGTACTAGACGCGTGTCGTTGCAGACAAAGTAAATTGACAGTAATTGGAGCCTAATATGTAATTTATAATGCGCTCGCTCAATGTAGTAAGTCGTTCATAATATTGTATAGGGTTAAGGTGATCTTAAACGGTTAAGTTTTTTGCAATTATCTGTAATTATTGTGTCGGCTGTACCGAGTAAATGATGATCGTTCCTTTTAACTCTCCCTTAGTTAACGAACCCGACAAGGTAGCAATAAGTAATATAATGGATTGCTAATAGCTTGATATAGTCAATGTACAAACCCTTTATTTTCTGTTTTTAAATGTGGCAGTATCTTTTGTGATTCGACTTCGGCGACACTACCTCTCCACACCTTTTCTACCTTATAATAAATAGAAGTGTTAAACTCTGCTGTGTTCTGGTTTGAAGGGTGTGTTAAAGGATACAGGAGAACATAGAAATGGACACGTTCTAACTATAAAGATTATTTGTATTTAGAATATTAAGTTTCACATTTCTCAGCTTATTTTACACATAAATCGTCCAAGTCGATTGCCAGCTTAACGTAGCGATAATTATTGAGGACCGTAGCGGCGATGTTTTATTTTCTGTTAGAATTCTTTGACCGAGCCCTTATCTTCAAAACGCACAAAGGAATGAGTTGCATTTTCTACGTGTGGTTTCTTATAATTTGTTTTGTGCACGCAGTTATAGGTGTTAATATTGTTTGTACCTGTTACATACTTTTTTACATGTTTATGAAGAAAATAACGCTATTGAAACAATTTTCATATTATAATCATTTTATTGTTACTTGTACTTAGTATGTAAACTAATATATATTCATATGAAATCAATATATGAAACGATCGTATTGTCAAACTGATATGTTACTGCCGCAATCCACTGTAATCCACCCAAAGTAGAATTCTAGTACCTACCTACTTACTACCTACCTACCTAAGATTGGTATAGGTGCATTATTACTCTGAGTTATATGTTGAAATACTGCGTTTCTCCTTAACTACAGCATTCAAACCAGATGACAGTATCGCTTGACACTGTTAGTATATGGCACTACTACATTAATACGCCCTGTAGTGGAATCTTATTAGGAAGATTTGTAAAATCTTTTAATAGCTTGCTTTTACAAGGGCTTTTTTACATGGTTTTAATTTATAGTTGGTCATTTTTATAGGTTGCTTAAGGGTAAATAAATAAATTAAAAATTAAGTTCCCGCCCCATTCGATGGACCCGAGTCGCAGGCGCGCGCGGGTGTCGGCGCGCGCCTCTGAGGCGATGCACGGGGTAGTTCAACACCTCACTACCCCGTGCAGAAGACGAAGCCCGGACAGACCCGGCCAGCTGTGGGGCTGCGGAAGAATTTGGATTCCCGCGGCCCCGCGCGCACGTGCGAGGAGACACCGAGGTGGTTTTAGCCGGTAAGAGTCCGGCACGCCCCTCCACCTTTCCCCATGAGGATTTCCTCCGTATAAAAAAAATATAAAAAAAAAAAGTAATTATTTATTAAGCAACCTTACTTAAAAATAGTATAAATCTGTTGGATTACTGCTTAAGTACGCTTCGTGAAGTACCAAATTATGCAGATGTGACGCAGTTAGTTCGTCGGAACAGGCCAACATATGGGCCTTTTTGCGTGGTAGTTTATGAATTTAAACTGGCTTTAATGTCAGAGTTCACAGCTAGTTATGTTATTTATAGAAACTCACTTTGAATTATGGTTAGACATTAAATTGTTGTTATAGTAGTACGTACATATAGTGTAGTAGGATCAGCGTCAAACTTTCAGTCGGTGTTTAATATTAAGTTAAACGTTCGTAAAAAATAGTTACGTGTAAGATGTATAGGTTAATAAAGTAATAATCAAATTTATATGCATGAGTTAGTGAAAAATTATGCTCAGCGATGTGTGAAGTCTAGTCTAGTGCGGTAAACTGCACCCATTACTGGTTTTTAAGCATTTAGGGAGTTACTAAAAATAGTACTTATAATCTTGATAAATTTAAATATTAACGCATAAACATACGACACCAACACTTTTTACATGTATACCTCCTAAGTTCAATATAATTAAAATACAATAAATTATTTATGTCTTACAACAATTCCTGTACATGAAATTTTCCTAAGCAACACTCATACAGTTTTACTAGCAATCATATTATTGTCAGCATGTACTGTGATAACTTGAGATTCAGTAATGTTTTAAATACAATAAATGCGATATTAATTAAATTTGCAAGTACTTTTACTGTCACTAAACAAATATCAACAACTTCACGCGTTTTTAGCGTAGTATGATTGGAGTATCGTGTACCGTCGTTAGCAAACGTTACCGGCGTTCGCGCGCGCTATTGTTTGCGCTAATAAATGACGAATGAACGAACTAGATGGGGGTCTATTCTAAAAGAAATTAGTACCTTTACCCAAAGTTTCGGATTGTTACTCTACGTTACAGATGCCTGTTTCGTTTAGGTTATACGAAAAACGAAGAATATTATCATTTTTCGGCGGAGATACACGTGAAGCGACATCTTAATCCTCATGGTCCTCATCCTCAAGTTGGCAACGCATCTGTAGAAGCCATGTTCTGTATGGAGTTAGTTATAGACGTACATGGGCGGCAGTGATCACTTAACATCAGGTCGACTGCATGCTTCTTTGCTACTTCAATCTTATAATATTTTTTTTATCTTCAAAACGCGCATAGAAATAAGTCATATCTTCTAAATTTACTTTCTTACATTTGACGTATGTAAAGATTAATCTCCAGTTTTCACAACAATATACACGTTTTGAAACCGCGCGCTCTATTGTAAATGTGAAATCTTTATGAGCGATATAAAAACGCTTAAAGGGAAAATCGTGTAAGGCCTCGTTTATGAACACGCGGAGCGTAATGCGGGATCGGCATGCGGGCACGCTCGTACGCGATGTACGGGATCGGTCTCGGAAATGTATATGTGCAAGTACTTGTAAGGTTACAAGTAACGCAACAAAGTACATATGAAGGGGTTGGGATGGACTGGTGTAATGTGGTTCGACCGTAGCGACACCATTGTCGTTTGCTACCTTATAACAGCAGAGCTTAACACTTCGGGAGATTTAAATATGGACTTCGAATACCGAAATAAAGTATTCTGTTATTTTCTAAGGCAAGTAGAAGAGTTGTTCGCCACAGATTTTTTAAAATGTACATTTTTTTTCACAAGCAAGTCACGACCCACGTGGTGGAGCGGTCACCATACCGGTCTGACACGCTATGGACCCGGGTCTATCCACGGCCAGACAGATATCTGAATGATGCGTTTAAATATCTATTATGGGTCTGGTTGTTTGTGTATTCGTCTTTGGGGGTCCATGGCACCAACGACACTTGAGAAAATCCTAGTGTGGGGCTATGAGTGTAGAAAGCATTAAACCGTTATTAACCGACTTCGAAAAGGAGGTGGTTCTATGTTCGACTGTATGTATTTTTTATGTATGTTCATCGATTTTTCCCCCTATTTGTGGACCGATTCTCAAAATATTTTTTTATTCGAAAGAGAATACTCCTGAGGTGGTCCCATAGGCACCAAATTAGGATCTGATGACGGGATCCCAGGAAAATTGGGGGCAACCCTCAAATGTTGTAGACATTAATAATGTTTTTCGTATATTTTGTAAAGCTATTGAGACATTTGCATATAGTCGTCATCATCTCATGACGCTAAGCTGATGAAGGAAGGTAGAACTCTTTGATGCTAACCATTGAAGAGTTGTACTTTCCTGCGAGGTATTAAATTTAAATAGTAGTAAATATAATTATTACTAAGCAAAGATATACAATGAAAAATTTGACGTTCTACTCCTCAACCCTGATTAGCAGGGGTATTAAATGGCTAAACCGTTAAAGTTAGCCATGTAGTTTTTACAGATTTATAAGATTTCTAAGTAAAACAAACGATGAAAAATTTGACCTTCATCTCTTCAAACCTGCAGGGGGTCTTCAAGCCTTAACCATAGAAGCTGGCGATATGGTGCTTACAAATATGTATTAGGGTTTGTAAGCAGAGACTATGACGGACAATTTGACTTTCAACTCCTCAATCCTGATTTAGCCATCCTGAGTTGGCCATTTAGTGCTTACGGATATTTATTAGGTTTATTAGCAGAGACTTGTATGTACTAACCCAACGTATACTTAAATTATTTTCTACTTTTTTATTGAATAGAAGTATGTTTCTATTTTTTTTTAACTTTTTTAAGTGTTACTCTACGGCAATCCCGTATTGTCGTTATCATTGCCCTATCCTAACTCAACTTTATATAAATAATACGCTACATCTAATGAATATCTACATTTCTGTAAACGTGGCCTAAGAAAACTCGACGGATCTTTTTATACCGCATCGAAGGTCTAATAGAGTCATTGTGTGGTTGTATAGAAATTGCGTTAGGTTTTAATGGAATATGCGGTTTTCTATAATGGCAGAGGCCCTATTTTATAAAATTTTATTTTATTTGTGAAACGCCCCACATACGTTACTATATATTTTGTTATTACTACATATTCTAGTAGAAGCATGCAGCCTACCTGATGGTATTTTGACACTTAACTCCAGGAACGTCTCAATCAACTATAAATCTGATTGAAGTATAGGCGTATTTTATGGGGGGAAGGGGGTCTGAATCCTCCCCTCCCTCTATCATAAGCGAAAAAGATAAAATCATCATACAAACTTTTTGTTATTTTTATCGAAGTATCTCTGAGTCTATTTATATCGGGTTACCCCTCTTAGTATAGGGTATGAAAATATTTCAAGCATTAGACATTTTTTTTTCACCGACCGCCATTATTGAAATACCTTCTTAACTGTTGGACTACCCTTAAAAAAACTTTGCCCATGGAAATAAGTAACAATTTTAATCCTGCGGGCGTTGCTGTCCCAGAAAACTAAGTTGGAATGCCTCACGTCTCCCTAGCCATACCCATAGTAGCTAGCTCAACACTGATATTATGCTGTAAAAAATAGAACGTTGTGGAATATTGGAACATTGTTCGCAAAAAGTGCACTAGCATTGTAGTTCGTAATATAATAGCGTTTCAACAGAAAGTAAATACAGGCTTGTTTTGTTCGCGTGTCAATATTTTTCTAGCATGTAATTCTTCCCTGATATTTCATAGTGTATAATGACCACGCTGAAGAAATGTCAACTTTGCCAATGGCAATCTTGTGAATTAACAAAATTTTGTTCGCATTTTGGAGAGTTTCTTAAAGGGTGCGGTTTTTAAAGGGAAATGGTTGTCCCTTTTTTAACCCGCAATCGTCAACTTTTTTTAATTTGCTAGACGATGGGCCTCATTATTAGGAACAGTTTCAAGTATTAAACTATATATATACCTAATTTTAAAAATAAAAAAAACCTTAATGGAAGCAAGAGTCATAGAGGCCTAATTTGACTTTATGCAAAATAACGAAATACAATTTCACTTAATAATAAAAAAATAGAGGGCTTATTCTTCTTCCTTAACCATTTATGATTGTAATTCCATTCGATTAAACTCAGCGTGATATCGTATGATATGAGTTTGTCTACAGCCGCATCCAGTATCGGAGTCATGTATGTATGGGGTTGCCATCCGTCCGGGTTTCCCCGGATTTGTCCTAGTTTAAAACGCGTCCGAGGAGCGTCCGGGCGGAGTTTTATTTGTAGTCCGGTATGTAAAAAGACTGCTAATCGTTCTCGAAACTTTAAATTTTTTAGTTTAAAATTTGTATTAAAATAAATAAAAATTGTTTTTTGACCATATAACCATATTTTATTCTGAGTTACCTCCGAAATCCGGTGTTTTTTCTTTTATTGTCCTGGTTAACAGATTTTTGGCATGGCAAGCCTATGGATGTATCTCAATACCGACAGCGATATAAGACCGTGGTTAATAGTGTCGTATACGCAGAAGATATTTCATTGTAATTACATACGTTTTTCTTCACTTATCTAATATCGAATTTCATCCGGTGAGCGGTTTATTACAGATTCTAATCGATGTGAAATACGTTGTGTCTAGATTGTGTTCTTATTTGAATCCGTTACCTACATGTGTAATTATTTATAAGGAATTATGTATATTAGGTTGTGTATTAGGTATTATATCAGATATTGGTAAATTGTATACATTTCAAAGACTTTGAAAATTTCATTTCATTTCAAAAGTGTTTGAAATGTATATAATTTACCAATATAATATATCTAAACTTGTTGAGAATAAAAAAGTATCTATTATAGAGACCTTCATCTAATATTTTATATATTGTATACATTATGGTTTTTTTGTTGTTTCTTTCTGTTCAACGCGAAAAAACAAAACATTTGTGATATTGTTGAACTTTAATTTAAAAATGACATAACTGTAGTATGTTAAAATCCCTCACTAATGTATTAAAATATTATGTTATTTATAATAGTTTAAATTTGATGTAAAGTTATTTTTTGTGTTACTCGTTTTGGCCACATTACCCTTCATAGACATTATCAGCTGAGTCGTATCTGTAAATATACGTATATTTAAACACATAACTAACGCGAGCTCTACATTCGTACTGCAAAATAGGCGCTTGAGGTCAATCGTGAGGTTCGGAGACGAGAATGGTAGCTTGTTAGCTAATAACTATGGCGAGTAATTACTGTATCGATGGCTATATAACTTTACTGGAACTTTACGGTAGCCGACACATTCGCTATGCGTGTTTCAATTTGTTTTTTTTTCTTTATTATTTATTTAACGTCTCTACTGTAGTTTTGGTTGTGAACTTGGGTCATGTGTTTATTGTACTTCTTGTTAGCTAAAAACTATGGCGAGTAATTACTTTATCGATGTTTATAATTTTACCGCAACATTACGATAGTCGGCCCATTCGCTATGCGTGTTTTAAATTGTTTTTTTTTTTTTATTTAGTTTCCCTATAGTACTTTTAGTTGTAAACTAAACTTTGTGTTTGTATTTGGTCGTTTGTTAGTTTACTTTTGTGCGTGAAGGAGTCGACTGGTCTTCGTAGATATGAAGTGGACAGTACCTTTGAATATTTGTGAATATGACCATGATGTCATGGAAATCATAATCAAATCAATGTATAATCAAATACAATATTATTTCTAAATATATTCTACATATAACTTTCATTGAACGGAACTTACCACTACTTTACAAGCTATTTTGCTAATGGTTGGTAAAGTGTGTTTTATACTTTCTCTTCAGAAAGTATAAAACACATTTTTGTAAATATTTACAATTGATAAAGAATGGTTAGTTAGTACCTTCTCGTTGCCAAGTACAAGCTGCAACTCATTATTTTTTATAATATGGATAGTAGCAAACGAGCATGCAGCCCACCTGCTGGTAAGTGGCTACT
>MOOZ01000171.1:633060-652271 GCA_002930495.1 Cecropterus lyciades
ATCTGCGGCTGTCTACGCAAATGGTGCCGGCTCGAACCCTTCATCTCTTAAACAACGTTATCATCTCAAATGCGACTTTACCTTTTCCGGGCCTATATGGTTTTCGAGGATCTCGCTTATATTTTGAATACTAAGCATAATGCAAGATACTTTTATATATTATGGTATATTTTCAACATCGGTCGTCTAATTTGAACAGTCAGTTACTTTTTACGATTCGGATATTTATTGTATGGATAATTCATAAGTACCTAGCTTTATTTTTATTCAGGTGTCATCTTGACTTTGCAATTATATAAAATATTTTTTATCGATTCCGGAATCCGTGAAATAGAATAGGATTATTTAAAACATCCATATGTAAGGCGATCCAAAATTCTAATACCTGCTACGGCCCAATAAGATGTCCCATACGCATATAATTTACTTACTGACGCATGTAACAACTGCCAACGATACCCACTAGCCTAAAATTCCACTCAAGTACTCCTTCACGTACTACAAATGATAATCCTACGGTAAGATCTTTCGCATGCAACTTATCACAGATCCATGATTCAACACAAATGGTGCCGGCTCCAAGCCCTTTTCCCTAATAAAGAACGTTATCGTTCACAATGAGAGCCTACATCCCTTCCGGAGCGTACATACGACTTCCGAGGACGACGCTCCTATTGTGAAGGGCACGTATATGTGTAAGATACTGGATATATTGGGTAACTACGAAAATAAGGTTTGAACTTGGGTAAATTTATTGTATTTCGACGGATTGTACTAAGTAAGTAGGGATACTTGCATGTAAATGACGAAATGAATCATCTTTGAATTATAGAAATAGAAAGTCTGTCTATATCGAAACTAATGTTAATTTGTCATTGTTGCTCACAAAAATATTGTCTTTAGACTGTACCTAATACTTGATATTTAATTGACAAATTCGATGCCACTATGATTTTCACGAATGCTTCTTAAACGCCGACGTATATTTTTATAATAAGTTGAGCGCGCCTTGCTTGTTGCTGGCACCGCAAGAAGAAATTTTAGAAAGAAACATTACAAGAACACGCAGAGCGTGTAGGTGGCACTAAACGTGTTAACCAATAAACTCAAATGTGACATGAGTAGCATCTGAGGTTCTTAACAGGATCGTTGCTACCTCAGAGGACTTAATATGAACGTTCTCATTTTTTATTTATATGCGTGGGATCAGTTGATTTTCAAAATACTTTCATTGTTATTCTACAGACTAGTTAGTGTTGATTCAAAATCGGATTGATTAATAGCGTTCTATCACCGCGATTTCATATGGTACTAAGACTGTAATCTTCGTGACAAATCTACGTGATTTCACCCCAGATCTTGCATGTCACAGGACATAAAATAATAATAGCTAAATTCAGCTAAACCACTTGTGTACAAGTATAATGGAGAGCACAAACCTGTGTAACGTCTCACCTTCCCACATTTGTATTTTTACTTTACTTTTACACTTAAAGATTATATATATATATACAGTCTGTAAAGATACAAGTAGACGGTTTGGTGGAGGAGGCGAAGGCAAACCACGTAGTTTTATTTTTAAACTACTTGTAATTATTTATTAGTCTACAAATTTATTTCTCATTTAAATATAGCAATGTAAAAATGTGCATCTAGAATTTTTCTAATCTCTACCAAAAATAAGAAAGAGCGACTAAATACTTTAACTACCGCGATCTCGTTACTAACATTCTTAATTGGTCGTAAAGCGAGACTTTTTATTAATTCTCGTGTAAAAGTAATTGCATGGCTCGTTTTCGTGATAAAAAAAATAGCATGCACAAAAATGGCTGCGTTTTCCTTGAACTCTATTGCTGTTTTCTTTAGGTTTAGTGCGCAAGACTCTATATGTATATGTATTTTAATTTGCTCTACATTCATGAACTTTTTAAACACATGTTAGGTTTTATGTGTCAACTCGTTTCTTTTGCTAGCTCTCAAAATAGGTATTTATTCTTCAGATGGTCTTCATTTGGAACATCCACGTAGTCACGCAGACGTATGTATTTTGTAGATCACTAATAAGGATTACTCGTAAATATAATGATATCAAAATATATTAACTTTACGAATTTTATCTTTGACAGACAGTCTATGTGTGTTTAATGATAAAGATAAGAGTAGTGAGAAATTGCTTTAAAAAATAGTATGACTAAAACATACGATAATTTCGTGCAGATAACAAATCAATTCGTAATACTTAGCATAAAGAAGCGCGCAGATAACTAACATTTTTTTTATTTGATTTGCCGACCCGCGCGGTGGAGTGGTTACCGTACCGGCTTGACACGCAGTGGGTTCCGGGTTCGATCCCCGGCCGAACAGACATTTGAATGATGAGTTTAGATTCTGTTCTGGGTTTGGATGTATGTATTTGTCTTTGTGTGTCCCTAGTGTGGAAAGCGGTTTGATGTTTTCTTTATTTCACAATGAAACCATTAATAGGTATAGCAGTGACACGTAAACCTTTGGACTGATAGAAATTTGTCACTTATGCCTTTAATTTTCGAAGTACCTGATTTCATAAATTTTCCGTTAATAAACATAACGTGTTCAAACTAGTCTACGTGGACAGCAACGCGAACTTAAAAGGGCTACGGTTAGGGGCTGTTCAAATTAATAAAAAAATATTTAATTTTCATTAAACGTGATGATAACAACAACAGCTAGATGTACTTAGATGTACTTAGGTATAAACTTAGTTATAATTTTTCCGTATGAAGAAATCCGACGGTCCCATTCCGATTATTATCTACAATCCCAACCCATATCGTGTATTCGTGCGGGCTTTATCGACCCTCCCTCGGGGATAATATTTTATTAAAAGCTTAGGTACGAATCGTACAGCAGGAACTGTGTACCTAGGGCATATCTGACTCTACCCTTCACGTGACGCGAGGGTTGGTTGGTTGGTGTAGCTGGTGTATGTTCACCGCGTTTTAAAACTTTAAAACCTTTGTTTGGCGGTGTTCATTATTTTATAACTGACGTTTAACAATGTTGGTTTAAGCTATCTTTTATGTGCTCTCTTGGGTTTTTTTTGTAATTTTTTCGTAACTAGTTAAAGAAAACACCTAAATTTGTACTTAAATTGATAACAAACTTTAAAAAAAAAATTCCGTAACATTTTCATAACATTTGTTCTACCAAACAATTTGATAGAAATACTGTTTTGTTTTTATATGCCTAAGCACATTTTTACTTGTTCAGAAATACTATTATAATTGGCTTTTTACGAAATATAGCTTACCTTCAATATTGTATGCATGTTATGATTGACCTTGCATTACTTATTACGAATGTATTTAATAAGGTTAGTAGAATACTTACTCGGCATTATATGGTCATATACGATTTTTATCTGGGTTAGGTCAGCATAACTTATTGAGTGATATTGTTAAATTGTACATTTCTTATTCATTTCTACTGTTAATGATAAGAAGACACACCATTTTTTTATCGGTTTTTTATTTAATGGAACGTTTTCTTTTTATGTATTCCTAACCTAGTACCTCCTAGTACCGTACTGTGCAGGTAGCACATTAAATTCTGTAATTCTTATCTATATCTTATCTTTCTTATTTTGATGATGATTCTTTGACTATTGGAAAATGTAATTACGTAAATGGTGGTGTTGTCCATCCAACCATCAGCCTTTTGAGATCCACTGCTAAACATAAGCGTAAACGGCGCCACTCCAACCGGTCCTATGCCTTCTGAATCCAACGGCCTCCCGCTGTCTTGTTCAGGTCATCGGTCCACCTGGTCGGGAGGGCGGCCTGTGCTCCTTTTGCCTATACATGGTCGCCACTCAAGTCTTTCTTCCCCATCGTTTATCAGTCCTTCGAGCGATAACCGATGGGTGATGTAGTACCTAGTAGTAAATATATACATATAAGCATATAACATATATATATATAAGTAGTCGTGGGGTAACAAATAAAAGGAATGAATCTTATTTTAAATAAGGAACATATTTTTAGCAAGTAAGGTTGGTCCTTTATTAACTAATTACGCTTAAATATTACCACTTCGTGTAATAACATGATAAATATAGGGCTATGTACATAGGTAGGTACGTCACGACTTGACGTCAAACGTAGCGCAAGCACCTTTAGACAACTCAAGGATAACCAGCCTCCTCTTATATGGCATACCTTAAACTATATGATACTTATTGATAAGGTTTAGGTTAGACTCAGACTTCATAATAACTACATAAGAGCGATTGTTTTTAAAGTGTATTGTGTGAAAATGTCCATTATTATATTTTAGTCCCAATCATCAAAACATTTTGTTTCAAATCAGGATACGATTCCCTCTACAGGACAATGGAAACGGTTTAGTTTAAGCCAGTCCACCTTGCTGACCACGAAATAATTGTTTAAGTTAAAATACCTCTCTCTACACATTTTTTTGTGAAAACTTTTAAGCTTTTAGTTAGGTTTCTTCACGCTGTTTGTCATTAAAGCTTAAGATAAATAATTAATGCATAATAAACGAAAAAAATCTGATCAGAAACAAATCAAAGTAGGTTACAATTAATACTCACTAGATAATTTACTAAGCACAGCTTTGTTTAAGTAATTTATTTTTCCAGGCAAATACGTTCACTGTTCACTGTTCGTAGTTCCGATAGACTCACAACAACAGTTAAGATTTTACTGGCTGCGTCAATAGAGTTATTAAGTACAGGTTTAAAGGGCACACTAAGATATACATGCGATGTTCGCTTTTAATCTTTAGATTTAATCGCTGGCTGGTGAATCTGTTAGCCGTCGTATAACTTCTGAATGATTTTATCAATTGAGGTCAGAATCATACAGTATATTTTGTCCTGAATATTACGATCTGATATTGGCGCTATAATTAAGTTATTAACTTACTCGTATTCTACATTTAAAAACCAAAGTATACTTCTATATATAATCATATCTACTTATATGACGTATGACGACCCGCGTAGCGGAGCGGTCACCATACCGGTCTGTCACGCAGTGGGTCCCGGGTTCGATCACCGGCCAGACAGAAATCTGAATGATGAGTTTAGGTGTCTGTTCTGGGTCTGGGTGTTTGTGTATTCGTTTTTATGTATCCATGGCACTCACGACACAAGAGAAAATCCTAGTGTGGGGCTATGAGTGTAGAAAGCGTGTTTTTTTTATATTATATATATTTATTTTGAAAGTTAATTACAATATTGTGCTGCGTGTATTTTTTTTGCGCACGTAAGCATGTTACGTAGTTACGTTACGTTAAGTACGTAGTTATAAATAATTTAACAATAACTTCTTAAAGTAGAGCCATAGTACTTAATGTATTTACGAGACCAAACTTATAACGCCATCTACCGGAAGGGATATAACAATTTCCCGAGACATACCTTGAACATGATATTCAGTGAAAATAATATAACAGTTGAATATCGAATCTGGTCGGGTTTGTTCTGCGCCGTGTTGCATCTAAATTATCGCCATAGACGAGTGGAACTATCACCGTAGCGCAGTTGGTATATCAAAGCCCGGGCAGTAATGTACAGCGTTGGGCGTGCAGCCCATGCAGTATCGACACTCGTAAACACTGCCAGGTATTATCAATGGGATATGTAGGGTTGACGCTCGTGCTGTATTCTTCTGGTATAATTTCTAATGGTAGCAAATAGCAAACAGTAATGATAGCAAAAACGAGCTTATGGCGGATGTTGAATTGCCCTCGTATAGAACAGGAGCCCTACTGGAACAGGATCGCGGGTTCTTTGCTGCTCCCGAGGATTATGTTCCAAGATTCTATATTTATATTCATATATAATATATGTCGTGTTATCGTTGAAGTTGAACCTAGAAGAGGTAAAATGTAGAATAATTATAACTGCTCATTTTATGGCGTTATTGAGATTTATCGGTAAATGGAAAGAAGAAAAATCACATATCTGCTAGACATAGACCTCCCCTAATACGTGCCACTCCAACCGATCCTGCGCCTACTTAATCCAGCTATTTCCTGCTGTCCTTTTCATATCATCGGTTCACCTGGTCTAGGGGTGCACCTGTTCTCCTTTTGCCCTAAAATGGTTGCAACTCCAAAACCTTTCTTCCCTATCGGTTTGCGGTTCTTCATGGGATGTATGTATGGGCATACATAGCTCTTTCAACTAGCTTTTAAGAGCTTGTGCAAATTTGAGAGCTATGTGGGCTATTGAGAGCTAAGGTGAGTTCGCCTACAGATTTCATCGTTGCTAATCTTGTCTTGTAGCAATATTCCAAGCAAAGCTCTCTCCATACCACACTGAACGATTCAAATTTTTCGTATGAGAAATCAAAAATAAATATGCATTAATTATATCATGAAGATTAAAGTAACTTAGTACGGTGTATTAAATTTGAAAAAAAATTATTTTGCCATGCCTTTCTTTTTTTGTAATTAATATTCTAGTTTTCCCAATGTTACTGGAATGATTAAATGTTTAATTAGGCTTCATTTCTATCACGGCATACGTGGTATTTAACTGGAACCTAATGTATGTAAAGTACTTTTTATATATAGCACATTTATATTAATGTGAAATGTAACAATGTTATGACAATGTCGAACATCGATTTTATGTATGGGGACTCCTTTTATTTTTAAATATTTTCTTAATTTTACAATATGTTCTCACAGCATGCAAAAAAATTAAGTGTTTATCTATTATGCGTCAAAACAGAACCCTATGACCAATGAACACAGCGAATGCTTAGTTAATAGGATTGAAGGGCCAAAAGTGGTTGAAAATAGTTCCTGTAATATAACATACATACGTTGTTGTGTTGCCAGAGAACTTGGCAACACGCTGCCGCGTGTTTCGATTCATCGTCGTCGTCATTGATTAGGTGTAAAAAATGGTGTATTTAAAAAAATATTTAATTCTTCAAAAAATATTGTCGCATTTCAAAAAAGCAATAAAAGTTACCGTTTTAATATTTTATTCCTTACTTTTATTCACGTTATCTCGTTAAGTCCTTTAAACTAAAATATAGTTTTACGATAAACTTTAAAGAACACAATATTTCATAAAATATTGATTTATGTCACTTTCATTCCAAACACGTGACGTACCTATTCGCCAACCCTGACCGTAACCCGCCCGCTACAGCGAAATGTACTTAACTCTCACCCCAGTTAACCCTAGCGACGCGGCATTTAAAAATTTAAAGCCCTTTGTCCCCAATCGTCCGGCCCGGTCGCTTTGGCGCACGCGAGGAAAACTGTCTGTGAAAACAAAAAAAAATGTGTATGTACGGATGTACAGTACGAGACTAAAATTGTTTATTGTGCTTCTGTTATTAAACGATTGATAATAATCAGCAGGCACATAATCTAAGGTACAATAGGCTGTCTTTCCACCAAAATAGATGTCTTACGGACAACCTTTGAAATCTTAAAATAAAGCATCAAACAAAAGAGATCAAGACAAACACGTTGTATAATATACCATATAAAACTATAACATACCGACTGATATAATATACACTCAGCTAGGTTAAAATATGTAGGTTGCGTATTTACATACGAAAGGTTTTAAACTTCAAAGTGTTTAATGTATGTTATAGATTATTGTATGGAAACAAATAAAAGCCCTCGTCGTCGCGGATAGTGTTAACTTCTCTGTATCCGTCTGTCAAAAGAGTTATTGGTAGGAAGCTAGTGATACATTTTTGTAAAATTAATAAAATTGATATTAATAAACGAATTGTCATTTTCAGCTTTACTGTTTACATGTACCTAGCCTAGCCTAGGAGAATACTAAGCTTCCTCTTACGACGTAAGGTGTTTGCGTTTGTACAATCAGAATTTTACACGTGTTGTGTTCGCTTATGTGTTGTTATCTAAGCCTAGCTTGTATGACCTCGGGTGTTCCAAGAAATAGAACTACTCGTATGCGGCATTAGGTGTGTCGTGATGACTATGACTAAACTTGATCTAGATGTTCACAAGTGGGTTAGATGAAGAAGTGATTTTAAAATCTTTTAAAATGCAAGGGATTTGATAGAACTTTATATTTTCACTCCGTATAAACATACACATAAACGCTTTCTACAATCATAGCCCCACACTAGGATTTTCTTCTGTGTCGTGGGTGCCATGGACACACAAAGACGAATAAACAAACACCCAGACCCAGAACAGAAATCTAAACTCATAATTCAGATGTGTCTCGACGGGGATCGAACCCGGGACCCACTGCGTGTCAGACCGGTGTGGTGACCGCTCCACCTCGTGGGTCGTCGTATAAGGAATGTTTCTGTTTGTATTACTGTCTGTTGTGTTGGTGAAACACGGCTCGATCTCTAGCCAAGCAGACATCTAAATGATGTATTAATCTGCACAGCATTTGGGTTTACGTACTTGTTCTATGCGGTAATCCTAGCGATGAACTCTGAATACTCAGAAGTAGCTTTAATTATTTATTTATTTTTAGAGGTTTTCCTTCAGTATGCTAAACACGACCTTGAAAATCAAGTTGCTCGGTATTAGAAAATGTTTTCCCATTATAAATTTCCGTAAGATATTAAATATTCATCATTCGTTGTCAAGATTGTCTGACTTCCTTATAAAATATAGTTTACTTGCATTTTATGTAATAAACGAGATTAGTATAAAGCTCTGGTTAGTATACACCAGTATAGATAACATTTACTATACGTGGTTTGTCAATGGGTTTCGGGTTCGATTCCCGGTCTGACCATTGATATCAATTCTTTCTTTTTTTATAACTATCTTATTTTGAATCTGTGGCACGCAGAACGTAAGTAATTTTCGTAGAACCGTAAGCAATGAATTCATTATTAGTGTGATAAATTTTGTGGGATTGTGATGTGTTTGGCTTATTTTATTTTTAACCGAGGTGATTAATCTTTACTAATTAAGTAATTTTATTGTTTATTTTTATTACTTAGTTATTCTAATAGCGAATAAGTAGTGGACCAAAAACTATGCGAAATATTTATTGAACTCGTAAAATACTATAAATTTCACTAAAATATCCTAACTTTTTTATAACTTGCCGAACGATGCCGTCTTGCATGCATATTTATTATTCCCGGTTTCGTGTCGGTTTATTTAATAATAAAATATCACATAATTAGTATTAATTAGTGGAAAGAAATATACGCCGTTACACAGTTGCAACTGGTTTGTTTGTTAGTCTAAAATTTCCAATATGAAAAGGTGTAATATTCATAATTAATTATAATACGAGACGTTTTTATGACTTGTACTACATCGCTAATGTGTATTCTGTCTTATGTTTTAATGTTGAACAAAAGTTATGAAGTGTTGGGGTTAATGTAGATGCGACTCGAAAATAATGTCTAATACCTAATTCCGATATTATAAAAACCTATAAAGCATATAATTCATATCTTTCAACTGCTCTATTATGTCCTAATTTTTTAATAATCGAAACTTAGTATGACGGTTGTAATAATCATAAACATAAATGTTATAATAGTTGTTTGTTGTTTGTTGCGAATAAATGTTATCTTATTAGAAATAAAAAACTTAATTAAATGTCTGTTATTTTGTATAGTATTGCACGTATAGTATTTCAGTTACATTTTCATACACCACAACCGTATTTGTAAAAAATAACAAGTATGATGTGTCAATAAAAGTAAATGGAAGTCGCAGGTTTGATTAAAAAAAAAATTTAGTGTACCTACCCAGAGGCAATCGCGCTACCATGTATCTAACACCTCAATAGTTTAAAATCCATGAAGCTGTTTAAGTCCGTACCAAAAATCCACGTACAATGCACTTGATAAAAAATTGTACTCCTTTTGTCTTAGTCCGGTATTACCAGCTTATTTTCACACATATTTTAAGTTTCTACATTTTTGAACTCCTGGTTTTGGCATTCCGAGGCTGTCATGAAGGCTGGCGCGGTGACAGACAAGTGACAATCTTGGGAAAGATTGTACGATAAACCCGATAACTCCATAAAGATATTTAACTTGTTACGTGTCGTTCTGTTTGTACTGTAAAATGTTAGCGATTTTAAGTTTATTTTTGTGTTTGCTATAACAAAAAAAAAATACCTGACTGTTTTTATAAGTATCGTGCTGGTGGATCGAGTGCATCCACCTTCAGTTTTTTGGAGTTGAAGTATTTAAAATTAAGTTTACTCTATAATGTACATGTAATCGCAAAAACTCCAAAGAATATTTCTAAATTACCTTTTGTCTTTTTATTTATTATTGCGAAGTTAGAAACTAAAATTAAAAATACGAAACAGATTTGATTTTTAAACGGTTTCGAAATGTGAAAGAGAAATGGTGTATTTTTTAAAGCACACAGTAAGGAAATTTATTAAAGCTTAAACTGCCATTTAGCCCCATTAACGGATACATTTTCAAAAACTCTTCGTTAATCCATATTGTCGTTAAAAACGTTAATGCACTTGAAACTCACATTAGTGTTTTTGGCTACACTAGTTTAACTTGTATGTCGCCTGCCAGTCAGTCCGTGTTAAGAGTTTTAAGCAGATGTCCCCTTGCTTGACAAAGTATTTAAATTAAGTGGAAAATAGCGAGATAACGCATTATAACTTTATATTCACAGCTAATTGAATGGAGTTTGCGCTCGCGGTTGCAATGAATAAATAAGTTTTCTATTAAACTGGCCCACGCTGCGGCCGATTTAACGAGACACCGAGTTAAATACAATTGTAAAACATTAATTTGTAATTCATGATTGAGTTTATTTATTTATTTATATCGTTATACCTATCATTAAAGGTCCTTAACCTAATGCGATAGTGTAGACTAATACATATAACACAATATACAAATAGTTATTATTAACAATAAAGTAATTACGAATAACAAATAATAAATAGTATTAATTTTGCGAATTCACTCAACTGGCAACAAAACACATGACTTCTATTGAGTAATTCAACTCGATAGGAGTGATGTGTTCTTCACGAACATGACACTACTTCAATCTTCTAATTGAATTCCTCTCCGATCAATTAATTGTGGACATACACTGTGACAATCTTAGTTCAATTGTATCAAATATTTGGAAACAAACGAGCATGTGGTCCACGTGATGGTAGTGGTCACTGCCGCCCATGGACATCTGTAATGAACTCCAGATAAAATCTGAGTTCTTTGAAACGATGGCTTGCGACTATCTATTTTATGTATCATTCCTCTCTTACTAATGAATAATTTGAAACGACTATACCCTACTCTATGAAATAGTAGGTACGTAAACTCTATCGATACTTCCTTATATGCAAAACTGTTTTTCGTTTGAAACCTTCATTTAAGATATATTATATCGTATCATATTATAATCCGTATTATACCGTATTATATTATATGTCCTTTTCCCTTGTATCTATGATTTTATTTATCATATTAATATTGTATGCAGATATGCTGTTCTGTGGACATTTTTCAGTAGTATATCTTCAGCCTTAACAGTACTTAACAGTAGATTGTGATCAAAACGTTTATCTTTCTGAGTTTATATACTATTATATTCTAAGCAAAAAATAATCCTGATATTGTAAATGTCACCGTATACCTACATGCCACGCGTAAAGTAATATTGTCTAATCGAACATACTAAAACAAAATTTTAAAATCGAGAAAGTTTGTCCTAGCACTTTTCTCGCACTATATTAATGTTAAAAACGTTGTTTTGTTGTTTTACGTAACCCTGGATTGTGAATATTATGTGGAAATCATTATTAAGAAGAATTATTTTATTGATCGTACTTAAGTAATGGCTAGTCAAAATATTTCTCTATCTACCACATCATTTCACGATGACAAACGATTGAACAATGGGCGTATTGATTGATGTGGTTATGGTCGTATTAAGAATCATTGGTTTCTCGTTATATAATTTTCTTGTAACAACGATTTAATATGCAACAAAACGGATACCATAGCTATATTCTTAGAAGATCGACGTTAACATACAATGAAGTTATTAATGATCGGTTATACAAATGGATATTATTATTTTGCCGCGGTTGACATGAGTTACCGTTCGCGGCAACAACGTGATCAAAATATGCACCCACCATGGTCACGGTTGAGAACGGTGTTTACAGCGAGAATTTTGCGTACCTACCACGTACTCGTACATTCATCAAAATAATATACAGCCTCTAGATATTGCAGTAACCGAATCGGGGCCGCTCTCGTTACGCGCCGCGCTGTGTTCCGGTTGTGTCTGACCGAAAATATGACGGGGATACTGTACGATACGTATACAATTCGCGTCACCAGATTGGTCATCGTACCGATTATTGATATATTTTGTACTAAATATAGTTTTCAACTCTTTAATCTATTCCGGGTTCGATCTCAGGCCAGACAAATATCTAAATAATGATTTGTTATATCTCTTCTGGGTTTGAGTTTGTAATCGTATTAGTGTGTAACTATGACACACACGTCACAGAAGAAAAAACTTGCGTAGGGTTATTGGTGAAAGTGTTTTTTACTTATTATTCTCTGAAACACTAGTACAAGTTAACTGTTTCTTAATATTAGTCCGTTGATCGTAAATTTAGTTTTACTTGTTCAAACAATATCATATAGTTTGTGACCTTGTACCCTTATTAGTCTATATCTTATTAATTAGGCCCTAATTTTAATGATAAGGTTGCAATTTTTCTTCCATCTGAATAACGGGAGCTTAAGTCCTAACCCAAAAATCTGTTGGATCTAGTGTGGTGTTGTCATCTTCATGCAATTTTGATTGATCTTAGAATAGTTATGTGTCTAGTAGCTTTGTTCCCAATATTTTGGGTAACTTGAATATGAACGGAACATAAGTAAATACAGTGTCCCTTAGATAGGAATTCCGTTTTTCCATTGAGAAGCTACTGGAGTCTAAACATATATACGGCATACCTTATAATGTAACTTTATTTAAAGCAAAACACTAACGCTAATTGAATTCGCGTCACATTACGTTATGCAACAAATAACAGATCTTCCACCGTTTTCCTACAATATAAATTACGGGTCGTGCGCATTCAATCAAGTGATAAATATACGAGAAACACGCAGAATAACTGTTTCCATTATTGTTAAACTGTAATATATCAGTATGACAATATATGCAAATGTACGTTTATTTATGCTATGACACGTCTACTAAGATTGTTTGATGTATGTGTATGTAGAGTGACATTCGGGGTCAGGAAATTATAAAAAGTAAATGCAAATTTGGAATGGTCGGTATTGTTCAATTAGGCGTGCACACACGTTACTAATATATATGTGCAGCGTATAAGTATTTATTTATTGCGCATTTCTTTATCTCGCTTAGCATCTACGCCGCTATTACCTTATTTATCCCTATTAAAAATTTTATACCTAAAGTTTTTTTCGAAAATATTTTGTGTTTTCAAAGGAATAAGTGATTATATATTATGAGATAATATTATATATATGATAGAAGGCTATTACCTTATTTACCCTTATTAAAACTGTCCGACAAACTGCTTCGCAGTTTGGCAGACATGTAAAATGTAAAACTGTACTTGTTTGTTTAATTAAATAAATAAAATAAAAAATAAAAAATTTAATACCTAAAGCTTTTTTCGAAAATATATTGTGTGATCAAAGGAAAATGATGCTTATTATCAGATAATATTAACATTTGTAGGTACAGCTGACAACTAATCTACATAAAATTATTGTGATGTCATCTCTCTATGTGTTCAAAAAGGATATATCCTAATAAAGGCAGGAGCTTGATTCACTAAACTAAAATATAAACTCAACGTCACCTTTAAAACATAAGCCACCGAATATAACCACTATGTACATTTGCGTATTATACACTGCAATCGTAGGTACTCGTTGCACCCCCAAATTTTGATCGCGCCAGCATTTTTAACCAAGAGATTTATGAGACGTTAACAGCACTCATGTCATTGTTATGCCACGCAACGGGAAAACCTAGCGTTTAGCTTCCATTTATTCAACGGTAGCTAACTTCATTCTACGGTTTGACTCGCGTTTGAAAAAAACATAACTTTATATCGTTATATCTATTGATGGAGTAGATGGTTTATAACGAAATAAAGACATTAACCTCAAGAAGTGGAGTAGAAATAATATTATTGAATATATTTTTCAATTCTTAACATCAAATTCATTCCCCGACAGCTCACATTGGCTCCAGGCAAAAATTCTAAAAAAATTACGGATTTTTTTTAAATTATTTACTCTCAGTGCTTCTAAATATTTTTTTTTTTCAAATGTATTCGACGTACAGACACGCGGAACTTTCATTGTTGTTATATGTATTGATTCAGTTTATAGGGAAAGAATTTCCGTTAGAGGGCGTATGAAGTACACCTACTCATCGTCATTCAGAGTCACCACTCTGAAGGATATAATCGTTATGCATGAGGTAGTTTGAGAAACATAGTTTTTGTAAAATAATACTTTGATTATACCTAATAATATACGAAAAACAATAGATATGCATAACAAAAAAATATATTTTAAAATAATTAATTTGAGCTATGACTCGATCACATGTTTGTAATTTTTGTTGGTCATTAATAGGACCACTGTCTCTCTTCCCGTGAATGTCAACTTTTAAACGAATAAAATAGAATTGGAGTTAGAAGTTTTGGTATAAATAATCATAAAAATTAAAGAAAGGTACTCAACCGAACAACCACTTATCATACCGAGCATAATAGATTAAAATTCAACAGACAAAAGATTCATGAGATGTTTGAATTACTCATCGGTGCATACAATGATTTAAACCGAAACATAAGTTTTTAAGTCGCACCTTAATAAAACTTTTGTTTGTCTTTTTATATAAAACAAATTAACGAACTTTACGTTGAATAAATTCTCATAGCCAAGATCTACTTTGTCCTACCTGGCTTCCTTCCCAAAACCGGAATTGGTTGAAAATATCTACGATGTTTATGTTTTGTGCAATATAAAAAAATTAACCATTTAATACTCGCTTGGGACAATGATCACCGCGCTGAACTGTCATGTTGAAGGTTCCGTAGTGGATTTACAACAATCAATTAATTTACGCTATTTTTTGTGCGTCTGGGTGTTTGACTTGCATAGCAGACGATGCTATTATAGGGAGCTAAAAGTGTATGGTGAATAAAATGTACTACCAATTATCAGATTATTATATTTTGTTCTTTTTTTTTGATTATTCTACCTGGTTTGTAATACGTACATCCATGAGGTTTCTCAGTTTAGTCCTCAAGAATACATGTAACGCGATAGACATTTGTTGTCGAATGGGAAACCTTCATAAGTTACCCGACGCCGAGGGAGCGACACCTGGTTATGTGGGATTTTTACCGAACTAAAACCCCCCGGTGGCCGTCCTCGGCTACGACTTATGCGATTATAAATACCGCCGTCCTTCCCGGGGCTGCTTGACTGGACGGTTTGAACTCCAACCCTTTCCGCCTGCAACCACGGACGCCTCCTTTTAGTTGCAACTGGCTCTAATCCCAGAACTACAGGTACAAACTTAATGACACAATGACAATGAACTATTAAGTGAACTGTAAACTTTCCAACTTATGAAATAATAAGCGCATTGTGCGTTTGTTAGTATCTCTTAGTATCATAAAAGATCCAATTTGGCCCGCACCTACTGTAGGCCACAATGAGCATAATTTTGCGTTTCTGCGTTTTGAGGGCGTCAATCTGAAATTCATAATAGGGTTTAATAAATTTTGTCACGTCTGTCACAGCAAAAGGTTCTCGATTCATATCCATGTACGGCGAGATCTTCTGCACGATTTCATTATACGTATTGTGTGAGGCACGGAGCTGACAAACCGCGGTTTCTTTGTACAATCAGCGACAGTACACTCGGTGGATGCGTGTGCGCAAATAAAACACTTTTCTTCATAAGCGTCTAACAGAATGCAACGGGCAATTGTGTTCAGGAATTGGAACGTTGCTCACAAGTAAATGTACAGCGAGTTCATTTGATAAAAGCCGCGCTTTTATAAAAAGATGATTAATTAAAACAAATTTAAATTAGCCATTGCGAACGGAATATGTTGGCGATATTTGCATTTTATTACTAAATAGCGAGTGGCTTAAAATTTGAAACCAAAAACGGGTTTTGGATCGGATGAATATTTTTAATCGTTGTCGCGTATTTTATACAAATGAATTGGTCTCGTTGAACGCTATCGGCAGCTGCGGGGATCAAAACAGAACTATGCGAGATCGCTTTCGACGCGCGGTACAATTTTGTGGTTTAATATCGCATACCGAGGCGGGAACAAGGATATTATCATTCGGTTGCTAAAGGTCACTTGGTTTGAGGAGAGACCGGTCAGCCTTGGGCGGCGTAATTCACTTTCGCACCCGACTGTACGCGGCCCTTCGTGTGGCCTCATTTCTCAACACTGTTTGCTTTGTTCTTAAAACCTGCTGAACGCCGATTTTCAATGCGGTCGTCGCCTACAACTTTTTTTGTGCAATTACTTTGTGGAGTAGCGTGAACACAAAAGGAAAACAGTAGTGGTTTAAAGTACGAAAGTAAATATCATTTTGTTAATAAAATATGTAGATTTTATCGTGGCTGTTGATGAATAATGAAGAATTTTATTATGCATAATGATTTGGTACTACAGTGAACTTCAGCGACGGTCCACAGTTATATTTTCATAAATAAATGCCAAATGTGTGTGTGTGTTTTTTTTTTATATCAAATCTAATATTTTTCGACGCTATTATGCCGCATCTATTTAAAGTATTGTGAAAATATTTTTAATATTAGTAAAATTCTAATACTATTTTGCAAAGTCTAATAAGAAGTCGGTGTATTTTTTATTGAAATTAAATATCAAGTTGGTAATCGATTAGCAAACTTTCGTACTATCACAGGGTCACTAATAAAATTTAAACAAGTCAGAAATAGGTTTAAGAGTTTCGAGAAACCTGATTTATGGTATATACCTAATAGATAATAAATCCACATGGCAAACTAGTTTACGTCCTAATTTACCTAAATCTCTCAGTCAATATTTTCTAACTTGCCTATTCCTAATGCCAAATGTCTATTCCTCAAATAGCCTCCTAACTAGAGACGTGCCCATAAATCCGTTGTACATCGATACAACAGAAATTTAGAGTTATGCGATATATCGATATCGTACATAATCTATAAACGCGCATGTGTCATCCAAACACGATATTATCGCATTAATCACTACCGATATATGGTATCGTAACTGTATCGCATTCACTTCACTTTTTATGCAATCAATTATTTAACGCTTTTCTTGATATTTTTAAGGTTTTCCTCTTCAAAACAAAATTAAAACCCTCGTAAGTTCACTATCGCGTCTATCTGTCCGGTTGACACAGCCATTTTTTATTTTATTATAGTAGTAAGAAAAAATCGTATCTTATGGCAGAATAGCGTATTAAATATCGACATATCCTAAAGTGCTATAACGATATATCGATATATAACATCGTATCGGCCATCCCTACCAACAACTAAATGTAGGTATTTACAATTCCACATCATAATGTTCCACTGCGCGTAACACGTGTTTCGCATCTGTCGTTTCTATTTACAAAAAGGTATTTTCCTCGTGGATATGTTGAAGTGATTTATGTATTCTATGGTTCCGTATTTAATATTCTATTCATTCGTTATTTTTGTTAAAATTTTGGAACCAATTACGTTTTGAATCGGTAAACCGTTATTATTAAATGATTACGTGAGTTCCCTTATTTTAAGTGCGCTTTATTTTTATCCATGTTCATGCAAGGTGGTGGAACTCTTTGTGGTTCGACTCCGGAAGCACCACCGCCACACTTATTTCTGCCTAATAACAACAGTGTTATGTGCCGTTGTGTTCTGGTCTGTAGGGTGTGGTAAGGGAGACATACTTTTCCGAGGCATTCCATCTTAGTCCTCAGGGGTAACAACGCATCTGTGGCTAACCTTAGGTGAGACTGATCTTACCTAGTGTTGTTTACAGATGCCCATGGGCGGGAGTAGCCACTTTCCATCAGGTGGGCTGCAGGCTCGTTTGCTACTCTCATACTATAAAATAATAGTAATACAATTCGTTGTTTCGTGTGTTCCAAAGCTGATATGGTAACCATTTTAATTTTAACATTGCAAAGTTTCTTAAGGTGTAACAGATTTCCTTTAATGCTTCCAATACTGGTAACATCACACTAGGATTACGTAAATGGCGGTTTTCTGTGATACTTAGTTTACTGCCCAACCTGTGATCGAACCCGCAATATATCATAGTAACTAATATGTACCATAAACTATTTATATAATACATAGTTATAAATAATAATATAAACTTTATGTTAACATAAATTATTAGTTGCTTACTTATTATTAAAAAATGCGGATACCTAATGTTACATGCCTCTATAATATAAACAAGGAAAAATGACTCAAATACACTCTTTGAGTCAATTTTCCAGTTTGTTTTGAACTAACCGGCATCTTTCCACTCAGATATTACTAACAACTAGCCTTAATCTATACGCTCCTATCTAAACCCAGGTGCACTCACGTACAGAAGATCGTTTGACGTTAATGTCGCAAGGAACCATTCGAACGAGTTTAAATCTAAATGTTTTCCATTTTCCCGGTAATGGAAAACGTCGGTGCGTTATACTTTTATAGGTTACCCTGGATTTGATTGCGTCGTAAGTTCGTAACGCGTACCGAGAAATGCGTTACGTTCAGATATTTGTTGGATACATGTTTGAAGATGTTTCGCTACTGCCTGCTCATGGACGACTACGTGTGTATCTTTTTTTTTCTATTAAATTGAAGTTGCAAACGAGCACGTAAGCTGAATGATGTTGTCACATCGATGTCTGTAAAAACTTAACATAAAATTATAGTCTTATCCGATGTCAGCTATAAATGCGTCGCTTGCTACCTCTGAGAACAAAGTTGGAACATTTCTGAATGACGAATTTAGATTGCTATACTAAGTCTACATTTTTACCCGACTGCGTCAGTAGGTTGGTAATATTTTTCGAGTGTATGTATGTACTTTGGCACGCGCTATAGGCCAAACGGATTGACGTATTGTGATATCATTATATTAATACGTGAAGCAAAAACTTTGGACCCCTTTTTACAAAAATTGC
>MOOZ01000171.1:663884-677185 GCA_002930495.1 Cecropterus lyciades
TGCGGTAAAAATCCCACATAACCCGACGTCGCTCCCACGGCGTCGGGTACCTTTTGAAGGTTTCCCCCTCGAGAACAAAAAAAAAAAAGGCCTCCACCGTCTGACCGCAACGGTAAGGTGGTTGAGTCCTGCAGTGGTAGGTTATTATACTTATTTATTTTGCTATGGTCGTGGCGTTCTGCTTTCTAGAATGTCGTTTGGTAGATACACTAAACAAGACACTTCTGAGAAGTCTCCTTGTCCGATCAAATCCGTTGGGAACTAATTTAGGATACCTCATATAGATACATAGGTTTATACATATACTAAACCTATTATACCGTGACCGGCTAAGAAGCAATAGTGAATTGATGAAGAAAAGTGATAAGTAGCGGATACTATAATAACTTCAATATTCATTGCATTACAAAATACATTCAATAAGTAATGGTTACGCAGATTTTCTCGCTGTAGATAACGATACAAGTCGCCACCCTTCCCGCTTATCACTTTGCCAATTTGCGCCGGCGAATTAAGCTCGTTGTGTGATCGTGTGTCCGACAAATTGCACAATTACTTGCACACTTTGCCACTTCTCGTGTGATGTTTGATGAATGGTGTTACTATGACACGTTCAATTTGACCTTTTAATTTTCATCATTAGGTTCTGATGGATAAGTACGGAATTAGCATGTAATACGAGTAGTAGTATTATGTTGTATCTTTAAAGATTTTTGCTTCTGTTTGATTGTGTTCTAACGTTGAATTAGAATTCATCGTATCATCATGATGTTCCTTATTATCTGTTCTAATATAAAGAAGTAGGTACATTATTATACGAAGTTTTAGGACCAACACAGGTCCTAAAATATCATTCTTCACACGGTAAACAGATTATTTTTAGAAGGAAAACAAATTCCCACGGTAACTATTTAACATCATTAATTTAGAATATATCTCTATAGCATCAGCAGACTCGTCTTAGAAATTTGATTTAAAATCTCATTTGAAACAACTTACATAATTTTTCCTAATGGCAACTATTATTCAACCTGTTTATTTCTTTCAACGCTCGCGCATCGCTATTAAGTAGGTACTTATTGTTTCCTGTTTGGATACCGGTTCATTCAAACATTTTAGAAAACTTTTAAGAAACACAGTTATGCCATTTAACCGTTGGCTTTCATAAAAGCTTTGTTATTATTGCTCATTCTTTCAGCTGATTCATGATCTTGATAGTCTTTAAATTGTTTCGGCCGGAAAAATTGGTTTCTTATCTACTGGCTTATTATAAGAATAAGTGTTTTCTAAATGCGCTAGCGTTAATCATAAACATCGTGCCCATTACTTTTGTGTCGGGAAAGTTTAAAAAGGTTATCGTAAAAAATGTCTGAACCTCGGCACAAAGCCAAACGACCACTCCGTAGAGCTAATTGATACTTTATTCGGACTCTAGCCAACCGGTCGCAAGTTCGTCAACGTTTATGATTAAAAATATAACGAGTTTTAGTGCTTTACTTCAGAATTATTAAATTCGGAGCCATTATTTATATTGGTGCGGCCTGCAACGCTGATCTTGAGATGTGAGATAAAATATCTTCTAAATGATTTCTCTGAGATGGTTTTGACTACAGAAAGGCATAATCTTGAATTTTGTACATTTGTTCTTGTCTTGGCTTCTTGAACGTACTTTGTATTAAAAAAATAACAATTTACAAATAGAAGTGGGTTTTAGACTTAGTGCTTAAGCACTAAGACAGTTTTAAAACTATCTTAATTTTATCGATTGAGGATGTAACTTTTTGTCGATGAGAATTTATGACTGCCGCACAAATAATATTTTTGAATCTGTTGGTTTTTTTGCGGGCATCCTCAAATTAATCGTGCGTCGGCGTGGGTTTAATATTTTTGGTGACTTTAGCAAGGTCAGTTATAAATACAGCTGTTGCATCCCACAACGACGTTATCGGCACAAAATCATAAGGTACGTTTATAATTTTGTATTTATTTTTAATATACAAATGTTACCTCATTCAAAACCCTAAATATTGAATTTGATTTAATTCTTAAATATACAAAACGAGGTTTCATTTTAAATGGGCTACTTCAGTCAAATCAGTACAATATAAATGAAAGTAAATGATTTAATTCTCAAATTTTCTACTTATACCTATCAACAAAAATTAGGTATGGAGTTTAATCGCGTGTATTTTTGTCTCGACTCGTTATACAAATGCGTCGCGATGAATTGTCTTATAATCATTAGCAAATGTCCCACATTTTTGATATATCGGATTTATTTTTGCAACAGTAAATTAGCAGTGAGAGTAGTGATAGCCGAATGGTTGAAACTCGGCCTCTCAATCGAGGGTTCGAGGTTCGAATCCCAGGCACGCACCACTGATTTTTCTAAAATTATGTGCGTATTAGAAGTTAATTATCACTGCTTTACGGTGAAAGAAAACATCGTGAGGAAACCTACACACTTGAGAGTTCTTTAAAAAGTTCTCAAAGTTGTGTGAAGTCTACCAATTCGCACTTGGCCAGCGCGGTGGACAATGGCCTGAAGCTCTCTCATTTTGAGAGAAGACCCGTGCCCAGCAGTGGGACAATCCATTATTGTTGACGGTAAATTAGCTGTAATTATCTAGTAGTATACGTCAATGCAGTAATGAAAAAAAATGAAAATTATTAATAACAATGATCGTAACATGAATTAAAAATGTATTAACATAAATGCGTTTGCCAAATAAGCTTATTTCAGGAGTAATAAATTAAAGTAAAATTTGTTAAAACTGTAAGACAAGAAGTGCGAACGTGAAGTAATCGGTTAACAAGACTACATGCCGTTGACCGTTCCGAAGTGCTGGCGACAGGCGACAATTTATCTTCAGGCTCTGACAAAAGCATTCATACCAATGTTGTACGTAATAAGCTATAGGAAGAACGGAAACGGTACATGGCTTCGCATGAACTTACTCACGATTAATTCGGTCATCGATAAAAAATTAAATAAGCTTTAATAAAAACTGATAATCGGTATCGTCTTTAAAAAGTAGGTTTAGAAGAACGAAATAACATACAAGTTTCAGAAAGCTCTCTTTATCACCTCTACTAATAACTCATCCGTAATTAAATGCTTCTTGTCTATCTCCAAAGGAATATTTTTTATAAGAGGTATATTCATTTTTACTTAGATATAAGCTAGTATTTTCTTCTATTTTAATGATCGACTCGCACTTGCGCCTTTATTGACGCACCGCCGCAATTACTGTCGCTCAGCTATGTTGTCGTGCGGACGTTCCGGGCGTGTGGACCCGATGATGTCTACGTCAGGGCCATTTTGGGCTCACGAAACAATGTTGCGTGGAGATTCCTGTTTCTTCGGGCCTCTCCTCTTCGGGATGTTAGGGTCAATAAGGAAAAATCTGAGGGCCAAGTAACGATATATAATTATATATATTTCATAAAATTTAAGGGAAAACGTTTCTTTTTTAGAAAGACATATTAATAATACGAACATATTTCTATTTAGTTAGTAACAAACTAATAAATGTTGCCGATAAAGTAACAATTCATAATCCATTTTAACGACACTAAACAGTATACTCGCTTCACAAGTGGTCGAGATCTGATTTATTGAAAATCAACGTAGACGATTGATTACAATTATTTTGACGAAAAGGGCAGACGTAGTAGTTAATATATTCATTCTGAATCCAGATAATCGCTCCCAATAACTTCAATCTGAAACATCTTCTTTCTGATTTCTATACAAGAGCATGCCGCTTATGACGATATTGCATAATGTATCTTTTATTATAACGTCGTTCTAGATTATAATAGGCGTCAATTGTAATTGGCAACAGTATTAAAAGTTAGCGATATATTCGAGATACTTCTTATATGAGTAGAATACAATAAAATATTTTTCATTTAAAACATTGAGTCGTTTCTTTGCAATACAGCATAAAGCATCTAGAGAAGTTTCACTTCACTTTACCATTTAACAGAAACCCTCTTACAAACAAATAAAGAAACTCTTCACTTGAAAGACATTCAAAAGGTTTTTAGACGAGAATTTTTCTTTGTAAATTATCAAGAAGCTGACAAGCATCTCTGAGTTATTTCGGCAATAAAATGAAAGATAAAACCTCGTCACCGCTTGGTGCCTCCATCAATGTGAGGGCTCGAGAAATGGTTCGAAGGACGAACACTTGTCTACCCACTTTATATTCACGCTAACAGCATTATAATCGACGATATTTCAACAAAGTGTAATAATTGATTTTAGAGTATAATAGTACACTTTTGTAATTTCAAATATTTCCATATTGTACAAGTTTGGATTTTATAACAATCATCCAAGATTACTCCATCTTGCGTAGCAGCATACGTGGTGAAGTGATATGATGTCATTGCTATCTATCGAGACTTCAGTATCAAACCATTGTGTTTGCGTAGAAGATAAACAGTTTAGATCATATAAAATAGAAGCGTATAAGATTTTGAACATGACCACATCGCGACATGTTACGTTGCAGGGCGCAGATTAGATCAGGCGATTGTTCGCTTTCTACCAAGACGTTGGCTGCCGTTTGTGTTGGAGCACCTACCTTCTCTCAATCGGTTTTATCTTGTTAATTGGAGAGTAGCAATGTCGCCGCCTGCTCTACTTGTGCTTATTGTTCGAGACTCGACACTTTCTAAACTTAACTTCGCCTCGTATCTGCCTTTAATGATCCCTACGAGCATTATTAAACTTCTCAGAGCCGCGCCGCTACGCTACTGCATGATTGTTTTGTTGGCATCCACGGCGCAACTCACCTTGTACTTATACCGCAATTTATACGGATAGTCGAACAGTCTAAGCGATATCTATTTGTCGGAAATCTATTAGCATGTCCATAATCGCTGTGGCCTTACGTTTAGTATTTTGCGTGTTATTGTAAGTTGTTTAGAAAGTCTCGCATCTATCCCGACTATTTAAAGTGATAACAATTGGCCGTATCTCTTTTACGGAAGAAATTAACCCACTCCACTATACGAGTATTGTCACGGATATTTTATCGTCTACTGTTTTCAACTCTCCTTTAGCAATTCGTATTCGTATGTGTGCATTTATAGCTCGTAAATGCGTAGCTAATGCAAAGAGACTTTATTTAACGATTATTTTATTGACTATCTATATTTATGTATCTTCAAATCGAATTGCATGTTATAAATATTTTCCATCTCGTTACTTTATCTAGATGTCGTTATGTTTATTATTCATCTAAAATTTTGCATTTCCTGTATAAATATGAAAGAATAGTTTTTGAATTGTTTTATTAACACGAAGAAGAGCAGTGTTTCGTTCTTTCAAGTTTGGTGTGCGTAGGTAAGATTAATATTGTCGGGCGTAGGCGTATGAATCAGACGTGAATGGCTCGCGTGCTCGCGTCTAGGTCCCGTCCATCAAATTAACGCCGCCCCATTCCTCGTAATTCTTTATTATTGACCTTAATTTGAGTTTTCATTCAATTATCGCGTTTCGTTGTACGTTTATACGTAGCCGCCCGTCCTGCGAGTGGGCATCCACGAAATATCTCTCTCGTATAATTACAATCTCGACGAAGCTCTAATTCGTGAGTCACGGCCCAGTGAAATTGCACGAGGCCCATGATCGCGCCGCCTCATTCAATTACAATGCGTGATATGACTCGCAAAGTGTTGTAGCCGACTCGTGTTTGTCGTAGTGCGATACTAACATAACAGGCGTAGCTTTCACCTTCTTTGACAATGCGAACATATCATTTCGCTCGGCTGATTGATAGATGGGAATGCGGGCCACGATGAGGTAATGATTCCCATTGTAGATGAGACGAATCCACATACGCTGTTTGACGTGTACCAATTTGAGGGAACTTATGTACGCCCAGCACACAATCATTATATTGTCACACGGGCCGATAGAAACGGGCTAGTAACGGTTCACGACGAAACTGGGGCACCGCATCGTACTTAATCCTATTATGAACTTGTTAACGTAATCCTACATGTTAGTCTGCATACTGGGAGCTGACTCTTTTGGCCTGTAATCACCTTCCGTTTCCGACGTACTGACTTGAACGCGTCGGCATGAGTCGAATAAGATTAGGAACGTGGAACAGTTTCAATGCCTCTTACTTTGTTTTACAACATTGTTTTTATAGAGATGTATAATAAGATTACCTTATGCCGGCTGTTTTATACATGATCAAAAGGAATTGTGGAATCGCATCGATCTGAATAGAATTTAATTTCACTGTGATTCAAACTACCTGACTCACCGGCTTATACCTAGAGTTAATATAGATAATGAATTGTTCATAATTTTATATCTAACTATTAAGCCATGTATTAGGAACGTCTCTGAATTACGAACAATACGTTGTTTATCTGACTAATAAACGATGATGGATCGCCCACGAAACTCCTCCCTTAATACCTCATCGCGAAGTAATGACGACAAATTATCCCATTACGTGTAGGACGTCTATTTCCAAATGACCCGATGGCAAATTGGAACGGATGCCCAAACGTAATTAGGTGGATTGTCTATAGGGGCATTCGTTTCGACCTATTAATTGCACGTACATATTACCGCCGTACTTCGTCATTCATCAATTAATCTAGTTCCTTTCGAAATTACGATCTTAGTAAATGTTGTTTGATGAGTGAGGCCTGTAATTATCTATTTGCTTAACTTGAAAGATGGTAGAGCTCGTCGTGATTTGACTGTGGGGTACACCGTCAACATTTCTGCCTTGTCTGGTTTGAAACACTGCGGTAGGTCGCATATGTAATGTATGTAATGTATTTGGCGACTCGCGTGGTGGAGCGGTCACCATACCGATCTGACACGCAGTGGGTCCCGGGTTCGATCCCCGGCCAGTCAGAAATCTGAATTATGAGTTTAGGTTTCTGTTCTGGGTCTGGGTGTTTGTATATTCGTCTTTGTGTGTCCATGGCACCCACGATACAGGAGAAAATCCTACTCTGGGGCTATGAGTGTAGAAAGCGTATGAGCCATTTCAACTATGTTCGTCGGGGTAACAGCGCATCTGTGATCAAATTCTAATTAATGTTCGGGTTTGATAGTAAGTTTCTATGTCCTGCACTAGCACTTGTCATCATTAATTTTGTATTCTGCTCAGTAAAAAATATGTGTATTCCATATTACGTGACTGATGGCACGTCAGGATAATTTTGTATTCTATAATACAAAATTATTTTTTTAGATCATGATTTATTTACCATGTATAATGAAATTACTCCAATGAATCACGTATTAGATAAACGACAAAATGCTTCCGAGATTTAATATACGTGGCTTCAAAGGGCCAATTTCTGGTTCATTGTTGACGTTGCGATGTTATCTCGCGTGGGCGTTGTCACGATAAACTAAATCTCTCGGGTATTATTATTAAGACACATTTCCATGTCCAATTGAATTAAAGTTTCTTAGTGGTGGTACAATCTTCTCTCCATAGTTCGCTCACAACACTACACTATACTAATATATAAAAAAGAGATGGTGTGTGTCTGTTTTTACTCAATGACTGGTCCGATTTACATTATTTTTTTCATGTATGTAGCTTTACTATATTTACCTGGTCAATATAGGCTACTTTTGATTTCGAAATTTTGCATTATTTAAAGATGATGACCACATTTATGGCATGATGCCATCACGATGCTTCAGCTAGTTTAATATGTAGTTCCCATAGTCACATTGTAATTTCGAAGTGGTAAATAGCCTTATATGTAGTGTCCTATCTTGGTCCCCATGCTTTCTGATAGGCTTCAGTTGAAGAATCCTAATATTTATAGTTGATATTGATTTTGCCTTAAGATAACTGGAGGTTGCAGTGATAATTTCATTCTTCATTTGTATCACCTCGTTTTCTCCGTCAAGATAATATTGATTGATTGATATTTCAATAATACCTACTCCGAGTAAAAATGATATATATTTGATTGTTAAAGTTGTAAAATAGTATATATTAAAGTTGTAAATATATAACTGAACAATTCTAGTTAATGCATATTTTTTTTAGAATACTTATTGCTCAGACGTTTATGAGTAGCGCACTTCTATTGGATAATCGACATCGTGATGAACGTCTCAAATTATATCATAATTATGTTCATATGTCATTTACGAGTTTAGTCAGATATAAAGCTCGCTTACACGAGTAGAGATCCTTATTACGCGTTGTTAGAGCGCGTGGCTATCAAAATAATCATTTGTTTGTAATATAGAAGTAGCTAACGAGCATGCGAGCATGCAGGCCTCCTTGAGGTAAGAAGCCGCAAGTGGACATCTGTAATCATTTAGATAAGATAAGTTATAATTTCTTAGTTGTAGTTGGCCACAAATGCGTTGTTAGTCCTAGGGACATCTATGACAGCTCCATATATGCTGCATATTAACAGATTTGCACCTGCAGTTAATTCCCAGCAAATAATTAAGTCCAACATGACCATTGTAACATTTTAACACAGTGTTTTTTAACACACCTATGGAAGACGTAATTGGCCCTATTTATTCAGTAAATATGAGTGTTGCGGACTTAAGTGCGACAGTTTTATGGACCTTTTTAACGGAATAATATCGCATTACCCTGCTCCCAATTAGACGGCTTCCTACATATTTCACTGTCCAAGTGATTAAGACATTAAAAACGCTCGTAAAGAGATTTAGATGACCCTTATAAATAGCCTTTTGTAACATCTTTTTACAACAAAATTTATAGGTTAATTTCAGGATATTTTATTCACTCTCAATTATTCAATTCTTCGTTTATTATTTATATCGACTTGAATGTAAGCGTTTAAAAGAACTTTACGTCAATATGGTTTTTATCTACCCTTTTACAAGTTCTTACTCTAACATTTATTATTTTTATATCTGTCCTTGAATAGAAGCAAGAAAACAAATAAACAGAGCAATAAAACGTGTGTTTGTGCAATTTACAAAGGGCAAAAGTAACACTTAATAATAATAATAAAATATGTCTGAGTATAAGAGCAATAACACTTATGCTTTTTTCAAAAATCGGTTAAGTAATCACTGCATATTCGGATATTTTATTTCGCATATACCAAACTTCAGCTCTTATACAAGCTACGAAGTAAAATTGTTAGCGTGTTTATGAAAGGGGTAGAGCGCCATCAGGTTGTAGCGCCGACAGCTGCTTTCGTAACGCATTTTCGTTTCATCGAGTTAAAATCACAACGATTCTTAAGAAGTTTCAATTCAGGTTTTTGTTGCTATAAAGGGGAGATAGCTATTTAAATCACAAACAGACTTTATATATGTTTATTGTATAGATTGGCACCAGATGTAACATAAACAAATTGGCCACACAACATCAAACAAACTAGGATTGATTTACGTATTGCGAAGCGTGAACCGGCACCGGTGTTTATAGCCGGGGAGTCGTGTACCGAATGTAAACGTAACCTCGTTTCTGTATAAGCTCACAACGACTCTCCATATATTGCGACACGCGCCAAGGGCGTAAAATTCTCATCTCATTAATATAGTATGGATAAGCTAGACGCTCGCGTCTGTTACTGCGCTCGTGTATACTCTTCGGAGTGGTTTTAGGAGTATTTAGCGCATATTTTAAATGCAGGATTTTGTGCGGATTATTCTAAAGTTCTTATATCTATTAGTAGCTTTTTAGGCTACTGTTGAGCATGAGTTTGTATATATAAATAGTGTAGGAATAAGAATAAGTTTTGTACTTTAATGAGGATTGCTGGAGGAAAGACTGGATAGTATCAAAACCGTATCACTTGTTTACATAAGACCTCCGACAAGATTAAACGACTAATATTATGGGTGGCGACTAGGTATTTCAGATTTGGATATAGGTAGGAATTTATATGGTTTATGGTTTAAAAAAGAAAGGTATATAAACCTAACCTAACGTTAGTGTTGATTTTAGATACGAATATGGAATGATTTTGGATTATCTAAACGTTTTAGTTACAGATATGAATACTTTAAGGAATTGTAAAAGTATAACAAATGAGTGAAGATTTGACATGGTACTAACAATCATAATCCCGGTAGGAGGAAAACCCTCCATCTCGTGTTTCATTTAGACTCCGCTCCTATTCAAAATTATTACAAACTTATTTACCGAATTCGGTTACGGCTTTCGGTAACATTTGTATTCCGGATATCCTATAGTATCGGTTACGGTTGCAGAGCTCCACAAAATCTTATAACTACCGGTATATACTTTTTAACGTAAAACTTTAATCACAGTAGCGCGGTTGGAATTTGGTAACTAATTGTAAACCATCCAATTTCCACCGCGCCCAGCGTTGCATAATTTTGTAAAACTGTCGCGATGTACACAACATACGGAGCTACTCATATACTCACTTCATATACACCTTGTTATAACCACTGTTCTTTTGTGCTTTTGGGTTCCTTTCGTTAGCACTAGAGGTATTGTGATAGAAAGGAGCAAAAAGTCTAATACCTAGAACATGGCTATTGAGTGCTAATGAGTGTGTAGTTATCTTAAGTACCTCGTTACTCTTGTGATTCCACTGCACTTAAAGTTATCTTGTCAATTTAATAATTAACAAATTTTAAATGTTTTAACTTATTTATCACTTTTTATATGTCATTCAGTATCAACTATTTACTAAATTGTTTCCCAACAATTATATTTATTTGTTAGGAAACAATTTAGTAAATTATTTATAGTTTCACATTCATGACTGAATGTTATATTTTTGTAAATAGATTATTTAATTTGCCTTTATTTTGTTTCAGGTATGTATTTGGACTGGGTGATGATTACTACATAGCGGTATTATACTATTTACATAATATTTTTAAAATGTAATTACGTTTTAACGAGCTCATTTTGAAAATGTCGTAAGCAGCTGTGGTATTTAAACGCGCCGTCTACTCTCATAGCCCCGCATTAGAATTCACAACGAATACACACACTCAGACCCAGAACTTCATTTGAATTCATAATTCAGGTATGTGTCTCAGCAGGGATCGAACCAGGAACCCACTGCGTGTCAAACCGTGACCGCAGATGGTGACCGCTCTGCCACGCGGGTCTTGTAATTATGGAAGTGTTATCTAAATGATCTCCTACTGTATAATGTCCGATTCTCAAGCAACAAACACACTCTTTTATAATATAGAAGTAGCAAACGAGCATGCAGTCCAACTGATGGTAAGCTGCCACTGACGCGCATGGACGCCTGCTATCGACCACAGATAAGATTAGAATCTCAACTGAGATTGGCCACCGATGTGTTGAACCCCTGAGGACCAAGATTGAACGCTTTGGATAATTTAGACTCGCTTACCACTCCTTTCAAAACAAAACAGCAAATTTGACAATACTATTATTAGACAGACATGGGTGTAGTAGTGATGTTTCCGGAGTCGGCCCACAAAGGGTTCTCCATCTTCAAACTTAAGACTGTTTATACTAATACGTGATTATGGACCTAAGTTAAAGATTATAAGGGTTAATCCGTTTGTAGTGTCACTTGTCACTGTCGCTACTGTCCGTCTGTCCTCTCACCATGAGAAGGGTTTAAACCACAAATAACAAGACAAATATTGTAATAGTGAATTTCACATATTACTGGGAATAAATAAAAGCTTCCGGAAGTATATTAGTAAGTGAATTTTAAAGCGGCGAGGGATAAAAAGATCTAGTCTAACGGTGGAAAGTTGACCTCTCAATCATGGAGTATAGTGCTAGAATCCCAGAAATTCACGTCTGATTATTAGAAATTATTTATTACTTGATTTGATGGTGAAAATAGAATTCGTGAGGAAGAAACATTCACCTACACCTGAGATTTTGTTAAAAAAGCTCTCTTAGAAAGTTTACAACTTCGCCTCCGGCCAGCGTGATATGCTATGACATTGTGTTTTGACATGGACGTGCAAGATGTGGAATGAACTTCCCCCTGAGGTACTCCTGGAGCGTTATGGCATGGAGCTCTTCAAGAAAGGTGCGAAGAAGAGCAGGTAACCCGTCTACTTTATCGTTGGGATAAAGTATAAAAAATATATAGGTTTGTAACATATGGTGTGCAGAGTCATGGTACGGGGTACATGGTAGTTATCGCCCAATATTCAAGTGGACTGCATGTGCGACTTCAATATCATAAAAACTATATTTTCTATCACCGCTAATTCAAGTGCTAATAAGGTTCCAAGACACCGGATGCATTGTGTAATAACACAACTCGTGGTTAGCACTTCAGCTCGTAACAGAATCTCAGCGGGAAGGACAATCAGAGCGTGGTTCGCCAACTATCTGGTGACCTTGTTAGAATCGGAGCAACATTATTATCGGATGTCTGCACACGTCACTTTTTTTTTGTTTTTTCGTTGGAATGTATGTCTGTCGACCTCGATTTGTTTTTTTTTTCTATTTGTCGAGCGGTTTAAAGAAGCGTTTCTTGGATAGCTATAGATGAACATTATATAGTTATGATCAATTTGAATTACCAAATGTTTGTTGATGAATTATTGATGAAATCACTGCTCCAGCGTTTAACTTTGTTTTATTGCTTGTCTAAATCCTTTATTTGGCTAATTAATGGTTTAACTTATAAATAATTGAAAAGCAAACCATTAAGTACACGCCGTTTTTTTACTCACAAATTAAGTTCCCTCCAACTGTCGCATTTCTATAGTTTACGTTTTATAAAAAGAAACCTTCCGCGACGGAAGACGTTGTAGAGTTCAATTACAAATCCGTAGTATCTCTAGTAGAACAAAAACACTAGTATTCGTTGGAATAGTAGTAATACTGGCAGTAGTAAAAGAAGTAACGGTCTAGTATAACAATAACACCAAACCAACATTGAAGATAATGTGGTAATAAAAATAAGAAGGAATATTAAAATTATGCGTGAAGCAACACGGCCTTCTCCAAATGAGGTCACTAAAATAATTTGATTGTCTTAATTTGTGACGAAATCGGTAATGTTTCGGTTAACTTGTTTTTTTTTTACCGTGTTGCGACACCTTTTATTTTTGTGACATACGTGTTGGATCGTAAGACTCTGCTCGCGTTCGGTTATGCTTTTTTGACCTATTAGTTAAATTTACCGTTGTAAGTATAGTTTGAGCGGGGAGGTACCGTCGCCCCTGACCTATTTCTAGCGTAAAGCAGTTTTGCGTTTCGACGTAAGGGCGTGGTTGCCGGCTCAATTATATACCATCTTAGTCCTCGGGAGCAGCAACGCATCTGTGATCGGCTTCAGATAGAACCCCTGTTCTACAT
>MOOZ01000171.1:697280-708817 GCA_002930495.1 Cecropterus lyciades
CGTCCGCAGAATATAAGTTTGATAAATAAAATGCATAGCAATCAATAAATACAAATTCGATAACTCTATACATTCTATATGAATTGTTAAAAAATAATGTACATAACTAAATGACACATTATCCTTTGATTGTATCAGGTTCTAAATCGCACAGTCAAGTTTTAACGGCATTGCTATTTTACCTATGTTGATTTATCGTATTAAGTTATTTATCGGCCCAGCAGGGACAGAAAACTGGATGGTTCCTACACTAGCATTAGAGAACCCTCTACTTATTTACGTGCCCCCGGCCATTACGTATGATTTGAAATTGAATAAACCGCCATTTACTTCGTGCACAATTGAAACGCGTGTCAGTATTTTTCACAAACTGCCAATAATTTGCACGCAACTAGCCCCGACAAAATGACATTTAAGTACAGGAGACGTCTCATTTGCTATACACACAAGTTGCAAATTAAAATCAACCTCATCATAACCATTCATTACTGGTTTCTTGGCATTTTTTTACATATCGTATTGGAAATAAAGGCGTACGACTACTTTTAGCAAATAAGCACGTATGGTTTGCTTTTTATTGGAAGTTCCTCTATAGTTTAAATGTGCAGTTGCGAACAATCCTATGTCTATGATACGGTGGTTCTTTCAATTGTTGAATAGTGCATTTAGGAGCTTGACTTTGAAGTAGTGTCCGACCGAAGGAAGATTTTTGGCCGGAGCTTCAATATTCATGACAAATTAAATTCCAAATTGTCCTCAATTGTAAATATATGAAAAATGTTTGTAAATAAAGTTTTATGTTGATTGCATACAAACAACTTACAAGGTTGATTACAATTATTTTGCTTCTTCAAAACTAAATACACTTCGAATAATATGAATTTCAAACACAACTGGCGAAGCAAGCCGAAACGGAAGTGTGCGCTTACCTCTACGTTTTACTACCTTCATTGTAGTGTTTTGCATTTGTTACAATTAGTTTAAATTTGGTACTTGCTAGATACGTTCGGCTTCGGACAAATCTTCGGCCCATTTTGGCCAAAGTCGAACGTTTTGCCAAAGTTGATTTTTTGGCCGAAGGTGGCTGAAGCCGAAGCTTCAGTCAGACACTACTTTGAAGTTAATTTTATGCATCTGCTAAAATTTATAGTTTTCATTGTTTTTATAAACTCAGCAAAAGTCGCATGCCCTAGCTTGTAGCTGGAATAAATAGAAACTTGTCTCGGTTTAATACTAAAGCAATATAAAACCGCTTTTATATTCTCTTTGTTAATCCGCAATGGAAAATCAATTTCCCAAGGTTCGCGGTTAGCTGCCAAGTTACCGCTTTCTACCTCGATGTAGTTTATAATTCTATTATTAACTTTCTCACAATTTTCTTCATTTGAATAAGATCTTGTGAATAGTTAGAACTTGTTCTGTTGAATCTTGAGACGGTTATAAAAATATTTTTATGGTAAATAGTCACTTTAATGTATAAGATATTTGTGACCCGAGTAGTTTGTATCAGATTAGCATAAATAATAGTTTAAAAAACAAACAAGCTGAACTAAAAAAATGAAAATATTTTTTCTTTAAGTTAAAAAATAGACCGATAAGAAAAAATCTTTTTATCGTAAAAACGCGTGGGGTGTTTGTGAGATATTTTATATATATGACAATAATGACCTAACAACCCACGCATTTTTAAAAGCGTGATTTTTAAGTTTTTTAAACTATTATTTATTTTCTACTTTTTAGTTAGAGTTACAAAAACGTGTTTTTTTCTAGTTTTTTTAAATAATTATTTATTTAACTTTTTTAGTCTTTTCGATAATAATTTTATAGTAGAGAAAATTTATTTTTAGCGCATCATATGTGCAAACAGCTTCTCCGGTCACAAACCCAAATACTAAGTTACATTCAGCTTGCATCAAAATTGGCGGAGTTGCAAACAAACTTGTAACCCCTTTTTCACCACCTTAGGGGATGGTATTCCAGAAACGGTCAAATATGTGTTCTATTATATTAAACCGCAAATCCAAATACTAAGTTACATAGAGCTTGTATCAAAATTGGGTTACATTCATACAAACTTTCACCCCCTATTTAACCCTTATAGGGGTGGATATATACAGACATATATATAGAATATTGTATTGTCATCGGTCCTTGATAAGCATGCAAAGTTTTAACTAAATCCGATGTTTCAAGGTGGGTAAAAATCGCGTTCAAAGATTCTGTTACATACATACAACCCTAGCTTATAAAAGCGTGTTTATAATTAAAAAATAAAAGAAGACTCACGGCAATGATTATGATATTACAGCGATAATTTAAATGTGAAGTATCGTGAAGAGGTCATAAGGTAGCGAAATTAAAAGTCACGTTTAAATTCTTTCAATTCTATACTCACTAACTTTACTCAAAAATATTGTTCATTTTTGAGTAAAGTTAAAAATAAAAAACAAAAATGTCAATTTATGCAATCGATATACATTTGTCATGAACCATTCAAGATTAATGTGAAATGTGTTCCAACCTCACTTCCGTATACTTGTGTCTGACGACAACGTCAGATATCTTCGTCAAAATAATATGTCAAGTTAAATGAATATTATGTCTTATTAATACATATAATGATGGAATACTCAGCTACAATGGTATTATATAACGACTGACGCTGGAATTTGTCTTCTTTCTAATAAATTGAATATCATCGTCGCCCGGCGTTCTTATCGAGATTCGAGAGAGAGCCTTCGGGAGCGGCGTGGCCATTGGAATCCTTTCCGATATCTCGTTCAGTATTTTATTTATCAGTTACTTTTGATCACACATCTGTCCTTTTCGATGATCCTGTCCGTTCTTTTTTTTATTTCCTACCATCAAATTGATCGCGGTCTTTACCTGCGCGTATCGAATGTTTAATGTTATCTCGATCTTGATGTAAAACTGTCGCTCCTCATGCATAAACGCATTTTGAAAATGCTCGATTTATATCAGGTGGTTTGAGCCAATATGTCGATTTTACTCGATACGTCACTATTAATAAAGTTCAATATTATATATAATAATCCCAAGTACCGCTTTATCTAAAATTAGTGTTAATTCTATCTTGTAGGAAATGGATATATGAATGTCCGAACCTCTTATGTGATGTGGTATACTGCAAAGGTTGTTTCAATGGTTGTTTTCAGCTGACAAAATTAAAACCACCATTTTTCATACGACCTTCCCATGTCAATTAGATGTTCAATCTAGTCAAGTAAATTCGATAACACTTAGTCGATGTGAATAAATCACATCGACTAAGTGTTAATCGTTTATCGATCCTTATTTCGTCGTCTTGCCATTAATCATCGTTGTTTTTGTTAACGACTGTCACAATTTAAATTATCTACTACATTGTATCTAAATCACGTTTATCATACAATAATAAAATTCCATTTACGCGTCCATACCTACCCATCTTGAACATTTTAATTGGACAACCTATATCTCGAAGTAAAAAATGTGGACCGCACTTACACGTCTCGGTCGTTGCACAATTTTCGAAGAGCCGAGGACGGAGGATGTAGAAAAAACAGGCTCGAAAGGGCTCACTGACTTTCTCTTGTAGGAAACTCGTGGGAGGTGAAAGTCTGTCGTCGTGTCCTTGAAGCCCTGTAAATATGAAGCGGTTAGCGGACGGTTCAAGTTACACATGTACTTTTACTTGGAGTATTTAATTTAAGCCGCGTTGTATTGGGGTTTTTGTAACATCGTCTTGTACATTCATTTATGATCGTTAATACTATTAGAGTCTTAGCAACAGTATATAATCTTTTGGTCTTTTAGTGCCTTTTTGTAATCAACTCTCAAATTAATTCTGATTAAAATTTGTTTTCAAAGAACACACTCTGATGCTCTTTAATTAACAAGTAATTTCGAGTTGTCTTAGAACAATCAGTCACTTTTATTTGTTGTAATTGATAGAAATTAAGAATGAAAACGGGTATGTCCGTGACTGCTTTTTATGCTGCGTTATCATCGATTCGTTACATAGTATAGTGATTGAGGGTGTCTTCTCGTTTATCGATACAAAATCCACAATAAGAAATCACGTTTTTCCGATGAAAATCATAATTCAAATGAATTTTTTTTTTCAAATATGGCAATTTATTTAATTTAATCGTTTTGTCTGAAATCGGTAACTGCAAAGTACGTTCTTAATGATATTAGCCTCCGGTAACACTTATGCCCTGTAACAAATATGTCTGATAATAGCTATCAGATAATACGCCAAGTATTATCAGATGCTAAAAATTATTGACCGATATATTTCTCTTGAATGAGGTGACTCCCCTACTGTCGACACTTCGAAGTCCAAGAAAGTATCTTTAAACGCTTTTTTTTTGTGCCTGCAACTTGATTGCCAATCTATTGTGGATGTAATCTTTTAGTAGCACTTATTTTGTCCTTGACTTGATCAGAATATTAGAATTAAAGTATAAGCCTTAAAATGTTTCATTGTCAATTCTTTGAATGATTTTCTTGAAATGCTTTGTGAAATCTTAGCCTAACTTTAAACAAAGAATCCATTAGTTCCATACTTTGCTCACCACTCTCACCTTTAATTGACGTTGAGTTTTTAAAATTAACTTATTCCTATTTTATAAAAGCGGTGAAAATGAAGTTTGTTTTAGAAAAAAAGATGAGCAAAAATACCAACATTACATTACATTATAAAAACATTTGTGATAAATGTTATACGATTGTTATCATATGCGATTAATGGTTTTATAAAACACATTAAAGAGTCCGAAATTTACTAGATGCTTTAAATATGTTATCACAAAACATCTCGGTGCTTGTGCCGTTAATAAGATCAGTATTACGGTCCGTTATGGTTAGATTATACGTAAAGAAACATATGAAGGATCAAACGAATATGAAATTTGGGGAAGCGTTTACTAACACTTACTTTTATTACATTAATAAATCCTGCATTACCGCCATACGTTATCAATAGCTAGAATTTGTTGCATCCGTTCCTACTTAATTATCTATACATATAGAGAAGGCTTGGAGAGTACTGTACCACGTCATCTGTATTAGTATGTTATTATGCGAGATATTTTTACTAATTTACATTTAAATTCTACACGAATTATAATTTTTACTAATTCACATTTAAATTCTACAATAAATCATCATTCTTTCATCTTGTCACTTTTCGTGTCAATCATCCCTATGTGTCTACTCTTTGTCAATTCTGAGTAATGCTCCTACTCAATTTCTAGTTTTTATTTTATTCCATCGTTTTAACTTATCAACAATCGTTACAGGCACACCGCATGCATCGGTTATATTTGGGATTGTATATTTTTTGTGGTCGCCAGAGGTCACCCAGTTAACGGATTCATGAACGCATGCAATGAATCGTTTCTCTCGAATAAAGAATGATCTTTACGAAACGAGACACCCGAGATTATTGTTGTTTTCAAATAAGTGATAATATGGAAGGATTTCAAAAATTTTATTGAATGATTATATTTTGTGACAATTCTCTCGATTGCTAACTTTTTTTATCTAACTCAAGGCACGGGTCTTCTCTCGCAACTGCGGGAAACCTGTATGAAACTCCAAGGTAACCACCTCAAGCCAGGCCCATAAGATTTCCGATGATATTATACAGATAATATTATTTATTTAAAACAAAAATATTACACTGGAATCAGTATCATTAATATTTCAGTGATACGTAACACTAGTTCAATTCTATTAGTAGTTGGTACTCGTAATTATAAATAAGGAAAATTCTATAGAAGCAATGTACTATTCCTCTATAAATATTGTCCAGATTATATAAGCATTAATTAGGTAGATATTGCGCACGACACTAACAATTTAGTTATATAAACCTAGTTGATGCTATAAATTAACAGTGCGATGTGTCATTATCATGGCGTACGTAATGACAAAGTCCGCGTTGTTAGGTGAAACGTTGGTAATTGTTCTAATTATAATTTTATTGTACTTTACAGTTATTAAGTCGATTTATGTTACTCATCCAGTTTAAGTGTTACTTTTTTATTTTGTTCTTGTGGGGGAAACCTTCAAAAGGTAACCGACGCCGTGGGAGCGACGCCAGGTTATGTGGGATGTTTTTACCGCACTAAAACCCCCCCGGTGGCCGTCCTCGGCGCTGCGAAGAGGACTCCGGGATCTCCAAAGGAACACAACCGGAGTCCTCTAAGCGCATTGCCCCATCGGGCTCCACCCAGGTGAGCGGCTGGGCCCACCGCACCGTCTGGTTTTTACGACGATATGCGACCACACTTACCGCCGTCCTTCCCGGGGTTGCTTGACTGGACAGTTCGATCTCCCACTCTTGCCGCCCGCAACCCCGGAAGCCCCCATTTAGTCGCCTCTTACGACAGGCAGGGGATACCGTAGCCCCCGTTATTCTAACCCCGGAACTACAGGGGCAAAGTGTTACTTACTGACACGTTATAAGTGTTACTGTATACATTGGCGTGTTCGTCACCGCGTTATTCCATCCATCCATCAGTCTTTCGAGGTCCACTGCTGGCCATAGGCCTCCCCTAAACGGCGCAAATCCAACCGGTCCTGTGCTTTCTAAATCCAACGGTTTCCCGCTGTCTTCTTCAGGTCATTCGTTCACCCGTTCGTGCTCCTTTTTGCCTAAACGTGGTTGCGAGTTAAGGACCTTTCGGTAATAATACCGAAAGGTTCAAATTGAGCTGTTCATTGTCGTATTATATTGGTTTTAGACCAATTAAAGCCCAAAGACCAAAGAGTACTAATTACTATTATTTGTTAGTAGTAATACTAATTAGTTTTAAACGGAGTAATACGTAGAGCGACTTTTGCTAGGACATTAGCAAACCTAGACGGAAGATAAAATGGAAATAGACAGAAAAGCAGACGATTCAATTTTATATTATTTTGCTCTCACTCTTCCAATTGCCGAATCCGAATTAGTTGTAGACTAAACGAATTACGATATACTCTAAAGTTTTGTTACTTACAGCCAGAAAACCAAAGATGTGTAGGATTCAACGTATTCGATAAAAACGTGCTTAGGATAAATTTGATTAACTGAACACTGAAACAAAATGAGTTTTGTGTGTAACTCCAATGAAACAATGATTAAATGCAAGGTTGTTCACACGAGCTCAGCCCTTCGGAATATTAATTTATCAGATAAAGTTTCACCATGGCTTTTACATATTTTTTGGTTTTTAGTTTTTATCACTTGTTCCCCCAACAAGTATCTTATTTTAATCTTGAAACAATTAATTAGGATCGCTTCGTTGAACATTAAGGAGTCGAGGGGAATTTATTGTTGGTTGTTGTATTCGATATGTTAACCTGTGATGATAAAGATGAAGTAAATCGCCATAAGGGTTTCCAACTCGTAATTTTTTTATCAATTGGAATTTGTTATATAAGACTATGATATGCTATAGAATAGCATATGCTAGGTACCGGCAACAGTTAGTTAATTGCGCCTAGACTTAGGACTGGTTTACGATTTTCTCAAATAAGTAACCGAGCGCCTTAAATATTATAAGTACATGGCTGATTTATACTAAAATGTTATAATTTGGAAATATGATGTTCAGGTTTCATTGTATATCACAAAATAATATGCAGTTTTCTTTATTTATATTTATTTACTCTACATACCATAACTTGAGAAAAAATCTATGTATGGGGAGAAATTATTCATGTTTTAATGTTACGTTTATCTAATCTCAACTTTAAAAAGGTAATCAGTTTCGCGTAAGTTAACTTTGAATAATATAATCTTTCGAAAAAACTACATTCGTTTCCTTTCGCGCTTTCCATTCTGTAAAGTAGTCCTTATAGGGTGTGGGTGACCTGTCGAGATAACGGTCGCATTTTTAGCTGCTTTTGTTACGATCCTCGTATACTTTCCATGGAATTCCACTCGAAATGTGGAATTTTCTCGACGACTTTTATATCCTTACTAAAAATAGCCTTCTCAGACTTATAACCTCCTGATATCATTATAACAAAAGTAAACTTTATTGCAGAGATATATATCTTTTAATAGCTAAGAGGCATGAATTTTAAAACTCAAGATTGGCTCTGATTTTTTAAATTATTTAATTAGATAGGAAATAAAAATATTTATTAGAGTGAAAAAATACTTTATAAGGATATGCCTGAACGATCTGCATAAAAATCACATAGGTTTGTGAAGTATTTTAATCTGTTGATCTATACGGCCTAGCCCCTTTTTGAGAGGTGACTCGTGTCCGGAAGTGGGTTAAAAATGAATAGACCGTGATTATGATCATGTCGTTGCATTAAGTCCTATTGAACCTTTCCATTGTCATTGTAATTTAAACAAACCGTTACAAAAACGTAAATACGTACGTAAATCTACATTTCCTGTATACAAAATAACACTGAGCATTTAGGAAATGGGAAACCGCTCACGTTTGACTCAATTCCGACCAACACGTACGTGTATCGTACGTCCGTCGTTTCGGCGGTCCCTCCCCGATCCCACCTGGAGGGTAAACGACCACGTGACCCATATACGACCGACTTTCACCGACCGACGGCCGTTCACCCGGGAACCGACGACGCTCCAGTTCCAAATTGGAACCGCTCAAGGGAACCCGACGCTCAGTTCCATTCCGTTCCGTCCATTAATTGGGACGCATTCCAATTAAGACCTCGTTACGTACGCCTCTTACGCAATTATCGCCGGACGGCTAAGTCGTTCACGCGGACGTTTGGTATGTACGATAACGATACGATACGTGTACGTTCTACGACGAACCTACGTTGACCACTTATAACTTGATCACAGGGAAGTTTGTGTGTTGATAGTATTTTTGTGGCAGAAAAGAACTAACTGTATTGAGTTTTTTTTATTTCGCATTAGTATTAGGCGTTACTCTGCCCCATGCGGTTAAATTAGGAGAAAAACTAGTTTGCAATATGAAGCTACATCACCATAAATATTTTTAGCGGTATGTTTCCAATATATAAATAATTTTCTTATTTGTAATTTAACGTCTGAAAGATACCAGACGATATTTTTTTTTTACAAAATTTCTATGAGGCCAATATTTCGTTCTATAAACTTTCGCTCGATTCCCTTTTTTCCAAGATGTCAGTTTCCGGACAAGGGTTGCAGCCCCAGAAACTTATATTTAACTTACTTTACCCCTTCTTTTTATGTAAAAAATAAAATTGCGTCCCCTGGAAAACGAACACTAAGCTGTAAAAAATGTAACATTTCATAGATTAAATTACTGTCATAATTCTATCCATTCATTAAGTCTATTGTAAACAAACGTTTAAGAAGTACTGTTTTGTTTATGCGACACAACGGTGTCTTACGACACGACATGAAGAGCGTCGTCGTCTTAAGCAATGAAGTTTCATTTTAAAACGAAGTCATACGTTCTATTTGTGTGAAGGGAACATCTTTGTGATGTTTGTCTCTCGGGGTTGTTGCACGATTAATCAGTTACGATTACGTCGAGTTCATGTCGCTAGTTGCGGGAACTGTTTTGAACTTGCTGTACGGACGGGCGTACGTAGGTACTACTAAATAATGTTAGTCTGTCGCGTGTTTAGTTTGGTAAAAAGGGAGACGCTGATGTATGAAGATAATATTTTCAGAATATTTTTTTGATAAATTTGAATTTGCTCTGTTTGATCGGGTGTGATTCAATGTCAGTGTTACAGAGTCGTAGACCTTAATTCGATATCTCTACTTGTGAGCCGTTTGAGATAATTAGTTTCGTTTGATTAGTTTACAAAAATCGAAATCGAAAAACAACTTGATAATATCTACAAGACAAAAAGGAACTTGTTACGGAACTTTATTAAAAAATGAGGTTTCGATGCCACATACGATTTGCTCAGCCTAAAGGTTGGTCCATTAAAGTCGTTGACCAATATGTGTCGCGTGATTTATCGAGTATAAATACGCAAATTATACGACACTTAAATTACCTACCTTTTTATGAGAACTTAACGGAATGACATCGTACTATTTTCTTTTTGGAAACGTAATGTTGTCAACATAAAGCTCTGTTCACATCGAAATACGGTAAATGGCAAACGCGTAGTATAGTACTCACGGTATAGGTGCAACACTCCTTATTTACCCACAGGCCGTCACTCATTCCCTAATGGCATTCTAGAAAAGTTATACTCTATATTCTCTACTCGTTACCTAAAGTTTCGATATAAAAACTGCAACAGTGGCAACAACGGCGTCACCAGGCGATGACTCAAAAGAAGAAATGGAGAGAAGGGGGAATCAATTGAGTATTTAGCATTTATTATAGGTTTTGGCTCTCCTTGAGGACGCCAAACGAGAAGAATGTTTAAACATACAACGTATATGATTTCTTTTTTAATTTAGGGAAGGGGGCGGGGGTACAGCTGTTTCTGCCTGCCCTCGGAGACTTATTTGAACGACAACAAACACCTAAAGACACGCGTCAGCACATGCACACTACATTTCTAAAATACTGGCCGGCGTCCGCCTTCGAGAGTGTGGATCCGCTCCGTTTATGTACGCTAGATGTGAATACGACCGTGGATAATGTGTGTTATAATATTTTAATTTGTACATTACATCTCTGCGAATGTGAATGGAGCTTTAGACATCAATTTAAACGATAACACGAAATTCTAACAGTACTTTATCAGAATGTATATATCTTTACAAAGTAACTCGCGTGAGTGTCTCGTGAGTAGCTTTCCCATTTTTATGGACTCGTTTTAAAGTCATAACGATATATTTATTTTTATATAGATGAGGAATTTTCAATAAAACGGCTACGAAGCAATCAAATATTTATTTTGGACCGCCCGCGGCCCCTTGATGCTTTATGAGGGAACGTCTATACTTTGATATGATGTAACTACCGATATAGAAAAGGTAGAGTAAGAAGGAAATTGAAATTTCTAGTTACTAATGATATGAACAAGGTAAAACAGATCTACCTACTAATGAAGAGAAATTTTAATGGAATAAAGCTGAATTTGTTTTGTTAGATTGACATTTTGTTTTTACTAATGACAGCAAAGCCGAAAAAAAGTGTTTTAGTCATCGTTAAGTAAAATAAGTTATATTTCAAGCGCTCAAAGGCGACACGTGTTCTTTTTTCTCGTGTTTCAAAGGCAAATTAATTTTGCGATTAAGGCTGCAACGTTTAACCTGATCGCATGTCTTATTAATTCATCATTATCAGAACTGTTTGTCAATCCTTCGCGCAATTAACTTATTCGTTGTAAATTACAATCTGACTGTCATCCTCTGCAACTGAAAAAAACTGTCCCGTATAATGATTTTTCATTTAATTTAAGAATTATTAAACGTTAGTTATAAGGAATGTTTTGAAATTCAAATGAGCAGGATCGACAACCTGACGACACCACAATTGGTTGAAATGAAGGTGGTAGAACTCTTTGTGGTTCGACTCCGGAAGCACCACCGCCACACCTATTTCTGCCTAATAACAGCAGTGTTATGCGCTGCTGTGTTCTGG
>MOOZ01000171.1:796500-841877 GCA_002930495.1 Cecropterus lyciades
CCGATTTTGACGGGACTTTCACTGTTGCGTTGCTGATGTCATAGGCTACTTTTATTTTAGGGTTCCGTACATAAAAATTAAAACTTAGGAAACCGAGCGCGCTCTACGCGCACGCATCCACCGTCACTGCCGCTAATGTCAATTGCTATCAATCCTCTCTGAAACAATGCTATAATGCTATAAAACGATTATATAACGTCTAAGATTTCGGCTATATGTAAATATGGCAAGTTACATTTTTTAAACGCGGGCATTACTGTTGGGCTCTGCTTGTTAAATGTTAAAATATTCTATTTACGTCTCATATTTTAACCAGGTACTTTCTTAGTATTTGCCTTTTTACTCTTTGCAAGTGCCTACTATAAATATTTTATTGATATTGCGTTTGGTCCTTTGCCATTCAAATCCTCGAACGATAATATCAATTGGCGAGTATCCAAGTGATGCTTAGGGCAAGATAGTTTACTTTATTCTATATTTCTGTTCTCTTTGCCAAATGTTAGTATAACCATTTGAAAATTATCATATTCTTATCGGAAATTGCCGGATTTGATTAGTTTGTAGCGAATAAGAAATTTGTACATAATTATTTTTTTCACGGTGTTCCCCTCGAGAACAAAAAAAGGTGTATTGAGTTACCATATGATTTTAATATTTGTTGTACTTTATGTATGGATACGTAGTACCGAGCCACACCCGCTTATTTATTCCGAGTTATGTTGAGCGCTACAGTATTTTCATTTCATAATAAGTTGTAGACGCGACGAGGTGGGTAGGTCGACGAAGGTAAGTCTTTACATAAATACTATTGAAGTTGACTGCAGATGTCCATAGGTGCCAGATATCACTTACCAGAAGTACTAATCGCATGTTTACCTCTTCAATTGTACGAAAATATTCAAGATCTAATTCTTCTAATATTTATGAAAGGTACGTACAAATTATATATTATATGTATAAGGGAAAGTTTTTGAGGGTGGATTGTTGTTTATTTACGCGAAGACGACTGATCAGATTTAAATTAAATTTGGCCCACAGAGAGTTTATAACTTGGATTAACGTGCCTTCAGCAAAGTTGCGGCAATAAGCTAGTGTAAATGATAGATATAAAGAGATGATGATGATGATAGAGATGATATATTTAAATTAGATTTCTCTCAGTGACATGAGTATTATATGTACCTACTTTTAACGTCCTACTCGTAAGAGTGAATTATTTCCTTGAAAATCCTGCGGAATAAGGACGATAAATGTTTTATTGATATTGCTTTTAGTCCTTTTGAACTCGTTTTTAGTTGCCATGTGTGTAGTACGCCTTTTTGCTGGCAAATGTCCAAGTAAAAAGTTAAGGGCGCGTTGGGATCCAATACTGGATTTGTCCTATACTGGGATTTCTCTGTCTTAAACATAATAAAAATTATAGATCCTCGTTTCCGCACAACAAACATATTTCAAGAAAAATTAAAGGTCTAATTGTAATTTCATTAATTTTTTCGGTCATTTTATTAGTGTGTTTGAAATCGGATCAGACCAAAACTACTGATTTTAATTTAAAAAATTGTTTGTTATGTTATATGTTTTACCGCTGGGAGCTTGTCTTTAAAATAATCCTACAAGACCGAATACAAATAAAAAAATATGTATATTTAAAAATCGAGTAAGTATTTACCAAGTATACGATTTACCTAAACAACTATAACTAAGAAAACGACCAAAGTCAATCCATAACTAAAGAACTTCTCAACTTGTATACAAACAAGTTTAGACACTATCGCAGTGCAGTCGTTCCAAAGGCATCATGTATTAGTCTAGCGAGAGATTTCTTAGATATCTTTGGGAATTCGGTTAAAAACAAAAGCGACCATAAATGTTGCAAAATCCAAATTTTAATTATATTTAATACCCGTAAGTATAAAAGGTTATTCTGTCCGTTTCGCATGTCGACACACTCCTGCTGCAAAACTATTCTTATAACTCAAAAATATATCCCATACACATCCACTATACCTATACATTAAAATGTCAATGAGCGTTGAGTTGACATGAGTCACCGTTGCGGCGCCAATGTAGATCGATTACGTCGCGGTCGGCTGTTGTGTCGACGATTAAAGTCACATAGTAATTTGAATCCACGGGCAGTGCTTCCCTCGGCAGACACACTTTTGTACGGATGTACCCGGGAAATCAAATTTTAAAAAATAATTTTATAAAGACCTTGTCATTTTTTTATAATATTGAAGTAGCAAACGAGCATGCTGTCCATCTGATGGTAAATGGCTCCATGGACATCTGTAATTAACCCCCATCAGCTACTGCTGAGGACTAAGTTGAAACGCCTCGGATATGTATGTCTTACCCTACAGACCAGAACATAGCAGCACTTAACACAACTGTTATTAGGCAGAAATAGGTGTGGTGCCTACGGTGTCGAACCACATAGGATTCCAACACCCTCAATCCTGCACGTATTGCCCCATTATTTCCACGTGAAAATTTGATTTCTGCCTTCTAAAACTTATGTACATAAGCTCTATATAACTTTTGGAGTTTACTCCTTAAGAAACGATTTTCATGTAAGGCGTCCGGTATGAGAAAAATATGAGGAGTAAAATCTAGTGATCGAATGACCTTGTTACGTTTTTGGTGCGCAACCTATTGTGCATACCTTTCCCTTATTCATCTGTCGCGTTATGACTCGCATAGATGACGCTGTTTACAACAATTGAAACTTACTACAAGTTTTTACATCCGTCGCATAGATGACGCTGTTTACAACAATTGAAACTTACTACAAGTTTTTACATCCGTCGCATAGATGACGCTGTTTACAACAATAGAAACTTATTTAAATTCAAATTTAATTGTGTTGCGCCTGTTTAGACAATCGTACTTAAGGTGTAAACTCCAGTCGTGCGCCGGAGTGGACAAACACTTTTTTAACTATTTTCGTTTGTGATTAGGTACAAATATTTATATATATGATACGTATATATGATACATATGATATGATATATATGATATGTCAAGACTTACTTCTCAGAACCTGCAACACATACGGATGTGTCGATCACAGATAGATCACAGACATTAGACATCGGTAACTAACTACAAAAAACAACAAAGTTTCATAAAGTGCTTCAAAAAAGGCAGTATATGTTGCTTATACACGTGGAATTTCAGGTATTTCGCTACTAACTCCAAACTGTGTTAGACGTAAACCAATTTCACAGCGTCGGACGCGCGTTACTACTCTAGCAATTTCCGTCAGATAGGTCATTCCGTGCGAAACGATCCCGAAATCGAATTTCCCATCAATATCACGAACATCAACTGCAATGCGTTGACATCGACCCATTATTGCCCCACTGCTGGGCAAGGGTCTCCTCTCAGGGTTGGACGAGTTGAGGCCATAGTCCACCAAGATGGCCACCAAGATGGATGTGTGGATTGGTAGACTTTACACACCTTTAAGATCTTTTTTTAGATTTCCTTCGCCGTTACTATGTTTACCTTCACCATAAAGCAGTGATAATTAACTTCTATGTAATTAACACATATGTAATTAAAGTAAAGCTTTTTTAGGCGCGTTAGTAATTTTTTGATAAGATAAGAAAAGACCATTGAACAACGATAAGAAAAAACCATTGAACTCGCGACACTGTTACCGTAACCGACACCTCTGTATGTAGGTACATAAATACATATACATGCAATTTTTTTTAACTTGTTTCGGCACCTCTGAAGTGCACTTTATTATTAAAAAACATGGGGAACGTCAGTGATCTGGAAACCTGTGTGTTTCGGCCATCTCTGCTACACAGCCACCATTAGGTATTAACTGCAATGCAACACGTATTAATACCGTGCATCTCAACATTAATTGCATTTACGAATGCCCCCTGATTAATGTGCGCCCGTGGATCGTGCGAACACGTTGAACACTTTCCGCACACGTCAGTATATTTCAAAGAGAGTAACTGCCTTTCGCATTGCATTTGATACATACGATGCCGACCAACAAATGGACCCACTCGCAATATCTCATCCGGTCCCAGTTATTCAACCACTGATGGTTCCACGTAATTTTGAATAATCGCCCTCTTGCAATTCGTTTGCGTTTTTTTTTTCTTTTTAGGGTACTCAAAAGGTAAAAACGGGACCCTATTACTAAGACTTCGCTTTCTGTCTGTGTGTCGCTAGGCTGTATTTCATGAACCGTGATAGCTAGACAGCTGAAAATTGACAGATAATGTATTTTTATTGCCGCTATAAAAACAAATACAAAAAAAAAACAGAATAAAATAAATATTTAAGGGGAGCTCCTATACAACAAACGCGATGTTTTACCGTTTTTTACAGCTAATTGTACGGAACTCTTCGTGCGCGAGTCTGACTCGCACTTGGCCGGCTTTTTTTTCCAATTTCTCCCCGAACAAAACCTTTGTGTGATTGCACAGACGGTCGCAAAGTCATCTCCCGAAAAGGAGATGCCTCATTAATTCGTACCGTTTTGTTCCTGTTGCGTTTATTCGGAAATGAGAATTTTAATTGTTAAAATGTAAAAGTACATAGTGCTATGTACGTTTACTTTCGACTTTCTTATGAAGTAAAATAAGCTTGCATATAATGCAAGTCGGTGACAACGTATACGTGCTTTTGTAAATTATAAATGAATTAAAGTAATTTCAAAAGCTTCCCAACCTTAATATACTTGGAAACTGTTAAGTGAATTATTGATTGCAACTAGTACGTTAAAGGCGCTTATCATGGAAATGCATAATAATTGGTTCAATTTCTTGAAACACAAGCCGTTTAACAAATGTCGCGGCTCCCATGAAGCCGGCGTCATGTGGCTTCAACATTCCCATGACAATTGTGTATCGATTGGCTCGTTTCTCTACAATTACTATATTTCATATGCAAATTACTTCGCAGAATTCCATTGAAGTACCAAAGAATATGTTATTACGCAGAATTCATTTTAAGTTGATATCTTGTTTTGCACCGACGACCTTCCAGTAACATTGTTTTTTGTTAGCTAAAAATATCGTCGATCGCGACAAAATCGTAGCTGTGTCCAAGTGGAATTATGATGTTATGTATTGAAAATATCGTGTAACGGCTTTGTAGGTTGATGGCGAAAAAAATTCCGTCAACAGAAATCTTCGTTCATCAAATCAAATGTGGTAGAAGTCTTTGTGGTTCGACTCCAGCGGCACTATCGCCACTTATTTTTGCTTAAAAACAACAATGTTTCCTAACATTGTTGTTATTAAGCAAAGATGGGGTGTAAGGGAAACATACTTATCCGAGGGGTTCCAACTTAGTCCTCAGGAGTAGCAACGTATCGATCTCAAGAAGGATTGCAATCTTATCTGAGGTCAATCACAGATGTCTATGGGCTGCCAATGGCCACTTACCTTTACGTGAACTGCATACTGGTTTGCTACTCCTATAATATTATAAAAAAATCTCCTCCTTAACACCTTCCGAGATAACTTACGTCATATATATCTGTCATACCGGTCTATGACCGAACATGATCTAATGAGCTTACGTTGCCGATCCGATCGAAATCTTCTTACGCTTAAATCGCTTTTAATGAAATACGTTTACTTCACAAAAAACCTGTCTCGATCGCTCACGAATTGTATTGATATTATAAATCATTACACAAGCATGACTAACAACTCTTAACGGTACAGATACATTGTCTATAGAATATTTGGGACTTGAAATTTTCGAATAGTACGAATATAATTTTGAACAGTAAATGCGCTGACGTTACGTAGGACGAGACAAATGTGATACGAAATTTGCAACATACGATTGCTACAAGAAAATATTTATTCTGCAGTCAATCTTTACACGCTCTACTTTTCGCTAAATATCCGTCACTACGCTTCCTTACATGTTACTTTGCACCACATTCCGTGTGCTATATATTTGTGACATAATATTGATCTGTGTCCACGCGAAGATCCGCTTCTAACTCAACAATGCTATAACCGTACGCGGCGAATGTCACCTTCCCTCATTGTTTGCCGGGCGTACACGTACAATTTCATCATCGCCTTTGAATATATATGTGTAAAGGAGACACGTGTCCACATGTTCGACAACATTAACATTTATTATTGTGCCGGCGCGGAGCTTTCGTTTCGCCTGTTCGCAGTGCCTTAAACAACGGGCGATTATCGATGCGCGCATTGTTTCGCGACGTTTGGCATGTGCGCCTCGTCGCCACGCGACGCATCGGGCATACAATGGACTCAGTTGAGGCACGTGCTGCGGCCGTATTGATCGTGGCCGTACGACGCCAGGTGACGTTGACTCCGCGGCGATTAGCATGAGTGCGAGCGCCTCGCGATCTTTATCAATTTGTCCCGACTACGGCCCGCGGATCGATCTCTCGGCATTGTCTTGTCCTTCCGCCCGTCCCGGCCGCTTTGTCTCGCGACGTCCACCCCCTTCTTTGTCAACTGATTGACTGCTATCGAGCCAGATTAAATTCCGATAATTGCATCGCGGAGGACTTCCACGAAGTCGACATTTAGATGAACCGCCTCATCCTCCCGCGAGCCTTTTGATCCGGATAATGAGACGGGTGCGAGCGCGCCGCGTCTGCATAAATCTGCGATAATGGTGTGGAGCGTGAGAGAGCACAGTCGTGCCACGTTAGTTTACGTAATAAGTGGATACGGCGGAATGAGTCCGTCGCTGCTACCCGCGATGTTCATGATGTCCAATTCATACCCCGTAACCACTTTGAAGCCATTTACACTCCGCACCCAGTACACACCGACGGGCAAGGTGTATGACTCTATTTAGCGATTGCATAATATGAAGTCTAGTCGTCGATCCGTCCACACTCGTACCGGTAAACGATCGGGCTATTTCCTCGTCATCAACGTTGATCCTAATGCACTCCACACGACTAGCTTCGGGGTGCTTAACACGACTGTTAGATCGGCTACTAAACGGTCCATTTTCATTCTCTACAGATAAGGATAGGAGCGTGAAATCGCAGAGTTTACTGCGAGATGATACGTGGAGTTACGATAACTGCGTGTATGCTAACATTATAAAAACAAAAGCTATTGTGTCGCGTGCCGGCAAAACGCGAACGCGCGTACGCGACGCATGTAGAGCGTAATATGAGTCTCTTTTTAATTGGGACAAGTTTTATCTGTCACGCGACAGGTCCCGCGCCACTGTAACAAAGCTTCAACGATAGTTAATTGGCATCTCGTCTGATGTCCGCTTGACATGTGATTGCGAATTGAATGGGGACGCTTGTGTAGAAATAGAAACTGCCTACTCTTCACTCTCGCTCGTTATCTGTTGATGTAATACAAGGAACTTGTATATTCTAAGACACGTGTCACGGTATTGCTTATTACAGATATCCTTATATAGGAACAATTTATTGTTTCAGGTATTTTCACGGTGATGTGCTACAACGTGCTCTGCGACAAATACGCGACAAGACAGATGTACGGTTATTGCCCCAGTTGGGCGCTGGAGTGGGACTACAGGAAGAAGGGCATTTTGGACGAAATTAGACACTATTCTGCTGACATCATTAGCCTACAGGTAGACTTACTGTATATCTCTTATAAAAATATTTAGCTTTTTTTGTTCATAATTTTTTTTGTTTAATTTTACCAACGATTACATATACCATTTATATACATTAATTGTTACCTATGGTTTAGGTCAACATCAAGAGCTAAATCAGACGTGCATATTTATGATTACGTAAACATTCTATCGGTATCATAAATTTTGTGTATAACAAAATCGAGATATATCATAAAATTGCATAGATTTAGCGCTTCATTCTCGATAATCTTTTAGAGAGCACGTGAAGATATGTCCTGAATCGTAAATATTCCTCGCAGCCACCTTCGAGTCGTATATTCCACATGCGATCCACGCGTTCGTCATTGTTAAAACTTGGTCTATTCCAAATAATTGCGCGTAGGTGGTCTGTCGCGTGCTTCGATGCGAACCAATAGACTATTGCAATTAGACTGCCTAGATAGAAATTATGTACGTAGGAAATGCTTATGAGTCCTGTTAATGAGCTCATTTTATATGCATATATTGGAGAATATTGGAGATAAAGAACAATAATCGGAACTTAGCTTACATGTGTAACAGAGAAGCCCGCCTTGATAGAAATTTTTGTATGAAGGAAATTCATATGAGTCCTATTGTTAAGCTCATATTATATAGTTAAAAACATTGAAGATAAAAAATAATAAGTTATGCCTAAACTTATGTAATTTTAGATGGATACAGACACAATACACGAACTCTCAAAATCAGAACATATCTAAATCGTAATTTTGACACTGGCCTTACCGAGTTTGAATCCGGAACCATTCTGACTAGCCGGTAAGGTCACGATTGCATCGTTAAAGTGACTGTTTGAAAATTGAAAGCGATCCTTATCTCGTCCGTGCGTGTGAGGTCCGTAGTCGAAGATGTATTTGCACCTAACTGACCATTACGTATCCAGTAAACACTCCATTAATCTAAAAGATTGACCATCTAGAGCGCCGCACACCGGCACACCACAATTGTATCCCATTAAATAATCTGTCAATGTCGGTCCGCCGGCGCGGTGTGATGTACCCTCGAGGTGTATGCGAGATGTTCGCTTGAATGGCGCCTCAGCTGTGCCATCGATCACTACGGTTCCTACGGTCTGGTCGGAAGAGCTTTGTGTAAACGCCGTCGTTAGTATTCCTTGTTTTGTGGCGCTTGTACTTCTACCGACGGTACGTGAATCGATGGATGCATTTGGATTTGTTAAATATATTATTGAGTGTTTTATGTGTTGTTGTATTTTCGGAAGGTGGTAGAACTCTTTATGATTCGAGTCTGAAATCACTACCGCCACATCGATTTCTGCCCAATAACAGCAGTGTTATGCATTGCTGTGTTCTGGTCTGAAGAGTGTGGTAAGGGAGATGTACTTATCCGAGGCGTTCCAACTTAGTCCTCAGGAGTAGTAACACATCTGTGGCTAACCTCAGGTAAGACTGATCTAATCTGGGGTTGATTATAGATTTCCATGGGTTGCAATGGCCGTTTTCCTGCATGCATTCTCGTTTGCTACATCCTTATTATATAAAAAATCTCTTTCCAATGTCGGGAATTACTCTCTTGTCAAAATAAGAACTATCGTGGTAATGCTGACCGAATGTGGATTGTACACAATGTATATATTTTTTTCTTCACCGATAAAGTTAGTAACAGAAATAACTTATAATACCAACGCCTACGACATTAAAAACGACTGTTATTGAGTTTCAAATATAGTCTGGTATTCCCAAATCAAATCAAAGTTGGGACACAGTGATGTCAAAGTTCTTCGATATCACATAAGCAATATAAGAAACGATAGTTATTACCAAAATTGATTAATTATCATGTTGTTTTCTTTTTCAGGAAGTAGAAACGGACCAGTTTTACAATTTTTTCTTGCCGGAGTTAAAACAGGACGGCTACGACGGCATATTCTCACCGAAATCGCGCGCCAAAACCATGTCCGAATCTGAACGGAAATACGTGGACGGATGCGCTATCTTCTTTAGATCTGCCAAGTAAGATGTTGTTAATTAAGTATTAAGGTTAAACTTCTAAATGATTGTTGTTAAACAACATGGTATTTACCAGGTGGTAGACAGCTGTGTCGACCGGAGAGGTACCATCACCCATGTATTTCCAGTGTGAAGCCGTTTTTGCGTTTTGGTGAAAGGGTGTCGTTGCCGGTACACTTTGACATGAAGCGACCGTCTTAGTACTCGAAAGTTGCAACGCATCTCAGATAAAATAACTTCAGATAAAATCTCTGTTCGATATAAAATATCAATGGACGGCAGTAACCACTTATCAACAGATGGACTGCGAGCTCCTTTGCCACTTCAATCTTATAAAAATAAAAAATAAAACATTTAATTGTAAATTTTAGTATAATCTATGCAACTAGAACAAAAAAAATACAGTTGAATTAAGATTTTTGCACGCATACACGCTAGATTCTTGTCGTGCTCGCGTGGGTGTCATGGACATACCAAGGCTACTACGCAGAAACCGAGACCCCACAGTCAAATGATATATTAATAATTTAGCAATCTTGCATGGTATTAATACCGGAACTATCTGGGGATTGTCTATCCTATTTCAATTTATTTATTCCTTTGAAACACATCAAAACTAAAGTTACAAGGGTGCACTTAATACCTAATAACATTATCTGCCGGTCAACCCTGGGCGATGGCGATAATTTATGGTATGCATATAAATAGTACATTACTTATTTACTATTATCATGCTGAAATAATCATATGACTATCTACTTTGCCTTGGAAAAACATGAAATGTTATCTTTATACAATAGTGACTCACCAAAAACATTATAGTTATGAAAACACGAGTGTTATTCACACCCCGATATGGTCAAAGATCCGTAGATAAAAGTAATGAATAATTTCATGAATAAACAATATTGCTCAAGTTTGGTGATTTTATGTGTCCTTAATAATTAGACGGTGCGACACTACTGCCGTGCCTATTTTGAGTCAATCCTATATTTCACATATTGGGGAAAGGCGAAACATTCATTACATTGTCGAAGCAAACGATTATGCAGTGTACCCGATGCGAATGCCGTAAGCGGTCACAGCCGGCAATAGGCATCTGTAACCAACTTCATATAGAACAGAGGTTCTGTAGTCTCGTTAGGAAACGACGCAGAAGTTCGATCCATCCACATTATATTACAATGTTCTTATTAACATTGTATTAATATGTATAAATGTTAAAAATCCGGGAGATATTCTATTTCTTAGAGAATATCCCGGGTAACGAGGGTATTCCTCGAGGCCCTAAAATCCGTGGCCAACCGCTCTTATGTCGACTTAGCCTTAGCATATGAGACCGGAGGGTAAGACGTCCTCTAGTTAGGGTTCTCTAGCAGATTACAATACGTTACCACTATTGAGAGTTAACAAGTAGTGTTAAGCGCTGCTGTATACGTTTGAAGGGTGTGTAAGGTTGAAGACACTCGAATGTTTTCAAGTTATTCCTCAGGAGTTGTAACTCCATACGATCAATACGATCAGGCGGAAGTGGATTCGTTTGCTACGACCATAACAAGGAAGTTAATCCATCCATCTATCCATCAGCACTTTGAGGTGCTACTGCTGGACGTATACATCCCCATATAAGGGCTCACTTAAGTATGAGGCGACCATCTCAGACCTTAGGAGTAGCAACGCATCTGTGATCGACTTCAGATAGAACCCCTTTCTATAAGAAGTTGCTAACAGATGTCCATGGGCGGGAGTAACCACTTACCATTAGGTGGACTGCATGCTTGTTTTTGCTACTTCAGTCTGATAAAAAAAAAACAACCAAATTCCAGGTTCGCACTAGTAAAGGAACACCTAATAGAGTTCAACCAGCTCGCGATGGCGAATAGCGAGGGCTCGGACAACATGCTGAACCGCGTGATGCCCAAGGACAACATCGGGTTGGCGGCCCTCTTGAAGACCAAGGAGGCAGCGTGGGAGAACGGTAAGTCAGGTGATCATCTTTTTCTTTTTTTAACTTCCCACACACTCTCGACTGACACGTAGTGAGTTGGACACGAACATTTAGAGTGCAGTGTAATTTGAGTTAATTTTGCTGTGGCAACGTAAATCTACTGTGCGTTTAGTATGAGTTGGTTACGTTTCCACATAACGATAATTGTTTACGTTTTTGCCCATTTTATAAAGTACAATGTAAGTTTACGTTCTCGTTTTCGGTCATACCTTGCTATACTTCGTATTGAGGGCAAGAACGTAAACAATGATTGTTTTGAGGAGACGTAATTAACTCGTACTTAGGGCGCTGTAGAGTATGTGAAATAATAAATCTATTTAATTTATAATGCATGAAAACTACCTACACACACACTAATACCTACACATAAGAGCTATCAAAGATATCAACGACAATTCGATAATGCTACACAGAACAACACAAAATTCAAACCCTCATACCAAATAAACAATTACAGGCATACCGACCGAAACAATCATTGAAATATCATAATATCCATTCTAAAAGTCACATAAAACACTACCAAAGTTAGTCTTCTTTCAGAGCATACAACCAAAATAATATAATAGACATTTCGATAAAGCTACACGGGGCAACACAAAGTCCAACCTTTATACCAAACAAACAATTCCAGGCATACCAACCGAAACGACAGTGCTCGCTCAACCAATACTGGTGTGCACCGCTCACATACACTGGGACCCTGAGTTTTGCGACGTGAAGTTGATCCAGACGATGATGCTCAGCAATGAGCTACGGTCGATACTGGACGACTCGGCGCGCACGTTGCGACTCAGCGGACAACGGGATAACGTGCAACTCTTGCTCTGCGGGGATTTCAACTCGCTGCCCGATAGTGGTGAGTGATGATCAAGTACATAAATTCACAATATGATCTTGAGTTCTGCGACGTGAAGCTCATCCAGACGATGATGCTCAGCAACGAGCTACGGTCGATACTGAACGACTCGGCGCGTACATTACGACTCAGCGGACCACGGGACAACGTGCAACTGTTGCTCTGTGGGGATTTCAACAAGCTGCCCGATAGCGGTGAGTGACGATCTAGAACATAAATTCACAATATGATCTTGAGTTCTGCGACGTGAAGCTCATACAGACGATGATGCTGAGCAACGAGCCTCGGTCGATACTAGATGACTCGGCGCGTACATTGCGACTCAGCGAGCAACGGGACAACGTGCAACTCTTGTTCTGCGGGGATTTCAACTCACTGCCCGATTGTGGTGAGTGATGATACATTACGTGATTTTAAATTTGGACTTAGGGTTCTGTGACTTTAAGCTGATACAGACGATGATGCTCAGCAACGAACTCCGGTAGATACTGAACGACGGGCAACAAAACAAGGTGAGTGACAATCTTGTACTTGATTCTACAGTAAAATTGAGAGTTTTGCGACTTGAATCTGATCCAGATTGTGGTGTTCAGGAATGAACTTCGGTCGATATTGAACAATGGGCAACGGGCCCACGTGCATGCGAGGATATATATCGACTCGTACCATACATTAGGGGCCATCCATAAACGTTACGTCCCAGGAATTTCCTGACTTTTCGACCCCTCCCCTGTCCTTGTCACAGCTGGTCACATTTGTGAGACCTTTCTAGTGTGATGTCACATTATACAAAATTATACATAGAAATTATTAAATTGATACAGAAGTTCTCAAAATGTAAATGTGATTTTAATATTTACATATATTTGAAATGTGACGTCACGAAATTTAGTACCCCTCCCCACCCTCTTGTCACACCATGTCACACCCCCTCCCCCCTTATCGTGTGACGTAATTTATAGATGACTCCTTATGTATCTTTTATTTATGTTACGAATATTTTAATGTACAATAAGGATGCTTTGCATTGTATTAATAACTATTTAACGTTACCAGGCGTGATCGAGTTCCTATCGGCCGGTCGCGTGTCGTCCGACCACCGCGACTTCAAGGAGCTCGGCTACGCGACGTCGCTCCGCCGCATGCCGAGCTCCGAGCACGAGTTCACGCACAACTTCAAGCTCGCCTCCGCCTACAGCGAGGACATCATGCCTTACACTAACTATACGTGAGTGGCGTTTTTATTTTTTATTTTCTTTGTTTTTTTTTTTTTCGAAGTAAAAACGAACATCATGTTAAATGCAATCTAGGCGTGCCCGCGGTTTTACCAGCGTTTTATTGAAGTGAAACTTCTTTATCGACGTACAAAATAAATTTGCCGTCACATTTTTCTGTTGCGCATCACATTTTTCTGTTACGCGCCATATTTGTTATATAGAAACTGCACAAAACCTAAGTATTGATTTTTGTCGTTCCGCTGAGGTCCGATATCCCAACCCGACGAATGATTCGCAAGTTCAGTCCGTAAGTGTATCTTTACGTTACGGTGGTATTTTTTTAAGTGTAAAACGTGATTATGCGCTCGCGTGTATCAAAACTGGGTTTTGGACGTATAAAATATATAATGGATTTTGATTCACTTTCATCGCGATTTCAGGTTTAAAAAAATAAACATGACTTAACGTAACTTTGTATATTCTATACATAGATTTAAATGTTTCCGTCCTCTATGGTGTTGGTCTTGAATAGTACCACTCCCACTCTTCCTGGATGTTGTAAGAGGCAATTAATTTCAACGTTCAGGAAATGGGCATCAACAGCATATTTCTGTATAACATCAACATCCTACGATCATCAACGCGCATGCCAAGCGCGGTGACTATTGGCAAAAACACCCATTAGGGTAGGTCTATGTCAAAGTTTAAAACACTGAATTATATGTGGATTTTAATGAAGCAAAGACTATATGTCAAGTCAAAATATGACCTACAAATATGTTTTCAGTCCTGTAGATTAAATTCAGTAGTGTTAAATGCGATTTCAAACTTAGAAAAGCTGACAAACACAAGTTCTAAAACCATGGAAATAATTTAACAAATAAATACGATTTACCATCAAGTAGAACTTCAAATTTTATTTAATGAATGGATTTTTTTTTCTTGTTTAGTAAACGTGGCATCTACAGAGACAATTAGCGTTAAGAAGGAATTGTAGTGTAACAATTTGTGGTTCTATACCACAAATGGTTCCACTTCGAATTTTCGGAAGAATGGTACTGGTTGGATGCAATAAAACTGCCTATAGGAGTTTGGACCTAGTTTGACAAGTGATATATGATGGTAATGAAGGTACCGTCGATTTATTGTACACTCTGAGGCACGGAACCGCGCTAAAAGTGTAACTACTCCCGTTAACCCATCCAAGAGCTGACCGCGAACAACGTTGTTGAATTTTGTTATGGATGATGAACTACACAAATTCATCTAATACTTATCATAAAAAAATCAAATTGAACTCTTGCTCATTCCAGTTTCGACTTCAAGGGCATCATAGACTACATATTCTACAGCAAGCAGACGATGACGCCGCTTGGACTCCTGGGTCCTCTATCACAGGACTGGTTTAGGGAACACAAGGTCGTGGGGTGCCCTCATCCTCACATACCTTCAGGTAATATTATTTATTAAAGCTGATTTTCCCATATAAAATGTATGGATCTCATATAAAGTAATCATATAAAGTTTCTTTTGTTATATAAAATATAGTTCGACCGGGGAGGTACCACCGTCGTGCGTTTCGGTGGGAAGGTGTGGTTGCCGGTTCACTTATATATGAGGCGATCATCTCAGTCCTCGAGAGTAGCAACACATCTTTGATTGACTTTAAATAGAACATCAAGTGGACTGCATGCTCGTTTGCTACTTCAATCTTATAAAAAAATAACAACATTCCATTCCAAAAAGTCCTTAAAAAATATTCTAACACCTGTTAAATTCGTTAAACGTTCAATTTTTGAAGTGAAACTTCTTTGCCATCAGGGGAAAATATATTTTATGGTAGAAACGCGACACGAAAATGTGGGACGTTTTTTATGATTAAGTTCATCCTAAATATCCATTGTAATTTTTTAAGTGTCTATTTGTATCGTCCCCCAGATCACTTCCCGCTACTCGTAGAGCTGGAGATGTGTCCCCAGGCGGGCAGCAACTCCAACGGGCTCATCGGCCGCAGGTAGCAGCGTATACCGAGCGCTGCCAGCGCCCCCTACACCACCACCAGTACTACCACCCTCACCGCGAGCGTTTGCAACGCCACCCTCGGTACCGCCTCGAGTGTGAATCTTAACGCTACAAGCGCCATCTGTGTTATGAGTAGCTCTGACTGTGCCGGAACTGCTTCAAGTGTTAATCGTAACGCGAATACCGATACCGTCGTATCCATAAGCTCCGACTGTGCCGGAACCATTTATGTAACGTCAAGTGTTAATCGTAACGTAAATACCGTCAAATCAAGCGTTTGTCGTAACGCTACTACCGTCTACACTGCCTCGAGTGTTCATCGTAACGCTACTAGCGCCATCTGTTCGATAAGTAGCTCTAACTGTGCTGGAACTACGTTAACTGCAGTGTCAAGTGTTATTCGTAAAGCAAATACCGTCACATCAAGCGTTTGTCGTAACGCTACTACCGTCGTCTGTACTACAAAAAATGATAGTCGTAACGTAAATACCGTCACATCAACAAGCGTTTGTCGTAACGCTACTACCGTCTGCACTGCCTCGAGAGTTCATCGTAACGCTACTAGCGCCATCTTTGCGAAAAGTAGCTCCAATTATGCCGGAATTAGAATAACTGCAACGTCAAGTTTTATTCGTGAAGCAAATACCGTCACATCAAGCGTTTGTCGTAACGCTACTACCGTCGTCTGTACAGCAAACAGTGTTTGTCGTAATGCAATCACCGTCATATCAACAAGCGTTTGTCGTAACGTTCCAAGCGCCATCTTTACCACGTCAAACATTGATAGTGCAACTAGCGCCACCTGTACAACAACTAGTATTAATACAAGTAACCAAGGAAATAAACGTAATACTACAAAGTTCATCTCTCTACAAACTAAGACTAACCGTAATGCAACCTTCAAATTGTTACCGTCTGTAAATGTTTGTACGACAACTAGCGCCATCTCTACAAGCTCTCACTTCACGTCAACGAACACATCGACAACAATCACCTAATTGACAGTTGATTTAGAAACAGAAAAGAACTGTAGACGAATCCCCCGATCGGTCAATTGACCGGATTGAACGGAGCGAGAGGTAAAAGTCGAGACTGAGACAAAATTTCAAAATCATTTCAAATTACAAAGTATTATATGAAGATATTTTATTGCAGAACGATGAAAACAAGCATTACAAAATTACTACTATATAATTATTTGTCATCCAACAATATGGTCCAAAAGTAAGACAGTTACTGGATTTATCAAGATTTGCATTTGGGTACTCCCGAAACACGCATGCATGCATGAACATAAATAATTTGATAACCAATAGATCAAAATAAAGAACAAAATCAAATCATAAGATAAGAAAGATATCCAAAAGCGAAAAATGATGAAACATGATAAATCTAGCAAAAGTATACCTTTAGTTAAATATGCGTGGATTCTAAACTTAATATCGTAAAATTGAAGACCAACAGAACACAGGAAGACTGAACAACAATCAAGAATGTTTTGTACTATCGCATAGAAGATCTAAGTTAATGTAAAGTCCACTAATAATTAGACCGATTGACAACAAATATGTTTTGACTAAGGAAAAAGTACTAACTGATCAATATAATTGTAATGTGTGACTTATACGGCTTTTGATTGTATACTCGATATCCAACTTTTATAGCTTAAAAAGTATCTTAATTAAGAACCCACATGAAATGTAATCGATTTTCTTCTTCTTATTATTATTATTATTTTCACCAAGCTTTTAGTACCGTCATATATGATGTTTCGTTGGAAGGGCTAGGATGCCGGCTTATTTAAATATGAGGCGACCATTTAATTGGCTTCAGATAATACTTCTTTTCTATGTGGAGTTGGTTACAGATGTCTATGAGCGGCTGTGACCGCATACCATCAGACGGGCTTTATGCTTGTTAACTATATTATATCATATTTACATAAACTTAATGTAAACGCTTTGTCACATATTTAGTATAAACCGGAATACAACAGCGCTTTCCTTCTACTTATCAAATCTTTTTTGGGTATATTTAGCTCTATAAGAAGTTCATGATTTGTGATCTCTTAACATGAGACTAACGGCATCCATTGCTTACAAATTAAATTTAAAACTACAAATAGATATCCAAACTAAATTGTTCAATTTGTTGCTTATAAAAGTTGGTTATTGATTATACGAATAAATAGGCTTTCACCTTTGGTCTGTTTCTGGACAATACACATTGTATTTTGATTTTACGCGTAACAAAATAATGTCTCGCTCCTCCTTCGATCTGTCTTAACAGAGAAAAATACATTAAAATCAAAACAATACAATCGAATCATAAAAATACAATTGAATCAATGTGTACATTCGATGCGCAATCTCAATACATACCGTACGTTTCAATGTACTCCAGTGTATTGTATTTGTTATTGACGTTGTAGTTTTAGATAATAGAATGTATTTGTAATATTTTGTTGTATCTCATGTCACGTAGATTTCAATTTTATGCAATAATGAAATGATGTCTCGATTTCATTGAAATACTTACCGTATTGTGTGTATATGGCGATTAGGAAAATGTGTAGATGAAATATTTGAATTTCTGACGGATCTGTATTATGTACATGTATTGTTGGTTTCGATTTGATAAAATCGAAAATATTTAGTATCGAATAGATTTTCCATATTCATCCATTTCCGGATAACCTTTCCAGCGTAGTGATCCCACTGTATACTTGACGATTAGATTCACAAAATCCGGTTGTAATAAACTACTTTGATTATGCATATAACTAGTAATTGTATGTAACCTGCTCATACTAATGTCGCTCACACATTACCGCCGGGGCGATTTTATAGAATATCTACTTGCGTGTTAGTTTAGGACATGGCAATCTGTCTGTGCAATCGCGTCTCTTTTATTAGTATGATTTAAACATTAAAAAAGAAATCAACAACATATTAAATTAGTTAGATGTAATTATTTCGACACGTTTCGACGGTCAACCATTTCGGATGTAACATTCGGACCTACGCTTATTGTGTCAATGAGTATATAGATAAATTGTAAAGAATGAAAAAAAAAGGTGAAAAAATAATTGAATAAAGATGAATATTTTTTTCAATAGTTCTACTAGTTGATCGGGAGCTTAGTTTATCAATTTACATTATAATATGTACAGTTGAGGAATTGCGATGACGTGTTTCGTCTCGGCTGGGAATACGACGGCGGATTCTATGTTAAACTAACTTTGAAACACGAGTAATGCTAAGCGAGGGCTTCGGTGTCTGTCCGTTCGTTTCTTGCCGGGTTGGGAATGAAATGACAAAAATAAAATAAAAATAAAAGATATTTTTAAATATATATAAATTCAAATTATTACTGTTAACGGTATCCTCGCGCGTTGAGTGTGACAAACGTCCATTTACCAATTAGTGTTTGATATTCCTCCACTGTATAATATTTAGACGATATTTTTTATTCCGGGCATATTTTTGCGACGTGTGTGTGTCGGTGGCATTGGTTCGGTGGCATAAACGGTTCATGTTATGCATTATGCCGTCGATTCAATTCCGCGCTTTTAGTGTGGATCAGTGAGACTTATATGTTTAAGTGTTTCTTACCATCAATATAATTATCATAAGCGTTCGTGCCAATTCTATACTACTCTCCGGGAACTTTGACTTCGCGATTTTATTTATTTGCGTAGTTATTTCGATGTAGTGATTAAATATTGGATTTTTGTTAATGTGGTGCTGTCAGAATTTTGTCTTTGAATTCTGTCTACAATATTGTAAATCACATGTCTTGGATTGCGGCAGAATAATTTCTTTTCACAGCCTTTATTTTGCTGTCACGTCACAGAAAGAATATGTAGGGTTGATGTTATTTTTTTAAACTTGGCGCCAAATGTATATTCGGGGTTAACAGTACTGTTTGTTAGGCGGTTCTAACCCGGCAAATAGCTATTATTACCTTAACCAGTTGAGCTTTTAATTATTCAACAACGGTTGCAACACTGCCAGTCCGATAATAACACGTCGTGGTTTAACGACTCGCGCAGTGGAGCAGTCAAAATACCAGTCTGACACGCAGTAGGTCCCAGGATCTAACCCCGGCCAAGACAGACGTCTGAATGATGAGTTAACATTTCTGTTCTGAGTCTGGGTGTTTGTGTATTCGTCTGTGTGTCCATGGCACCCACGACACAGGAGAAAATCCTAGTGTGGGCTATGAGTGTAAAAAGCGATTTAATAACACGAGGCGTTCTTACTTAGTCCTCGCTCGGAGCTAGGCATCAATTTAAAATTTATCACAGATTTATAAGAGCTGCTTTTGTCTTAAATTTAATTAATTAATTTATTAGACTAGTAGATTCTTTTAAAATTACATAAAAATGCTCATTTGAAGATAACACTTATTAATCATATTTTATTTAAGATTCACACAAGTACTTAATATCGGTATGACACTCTGACAGCATCTTAGTATTTTCGCAGTTACGTTAACCCATTTCTACTTTGATAGCAATAAGAACTATTATAGAAATATAAACCTTCCGCGCCATTCTCAAAAAGGCTACAATATAAATCTTTAAGGAGTGTATTTTAATTATTTTTGATACTAAATTCGTATTTGGAAATTTATAGTACCTCCTATTGTACGTTCACTGCCGACTGTGGCATTCTTCGAGCAATATTTCAGTATTAACTTTTTTGGGGATTCTTATTCTTTTTTTTTTGGGATTTTTGGGATAGTTTAGTGCACGACAGTGCAACGGCCAAGTTTAGGTCAGTACACGCCGTACGTTGTTCATGTAGGGCAATATTCCAATGTTTTAAAGTAGCGTGCAATATTATAAACTATTCGATTGTCGGTTGATATGAAGCCTTAATTTTTATTTGAACTTTCCTAAGTGGTTGTCGGTTTATTTAATTTAGCATTTTTAATGCTTCGTAAACTTTTACGCGAATTTTAGTTTAAAATATTAGATATTAATCCAGTTATTTCCATTCTAATACAGTTTAGTTGTAATTCATAATTTTTCAGATTAGTAATTATTAAATTAAAGTACTTCCAAATAATTTCTTGAACAATCAACTGTCTTCATATAATAGATAATTATATTTTTATTAAGTAGCCTATTTATATTGAAAATGTAACTTTCTTAAAGTGCCTGCAATATTTATATGTAAAATGTAATCATAAAATCAATTGTTATGTCTCACTGATCGGTAAGTGTTGTGCGAACAATTTTCTCTTTGTAATGGTACGATGGAATTGAATAGCAAGAATTTTCTCCAGTAAACTTGCACAGTTACTATATACAGTAAGCTAGGTACAGTATAGTATTTACCTACCTACCCACTCACCTAGGCAATAATGACCATGATATATATGTTGCTTTGAAAGAATGACGATATATCTTAAGAAACTTTTAGACCTAGTACGACCAAGTGACAAAATGTTTGATTGCGTCAAGACGAATTCTTACTGACGATTGTGGCATAGGAAAGCTCCTATTATATTGATATAACACCTTGAGGGGAGATCGTTTTAACGTTACTTAATACATTTGACTCGTTATAAAAGTAACATTCGTCATAAACATCGTACCGTTTCAAAGAAATTATGTTGTGGTTGTTTAGGCGTATCGGGTACGGCGTAGTTGCGTGTTAGTCGGTGACGGCGTAGAACAAATGGCGGATCTTAGGTTAATGTCGCATCGTGTACCAACAAACTTCTCAGCGAGATATCATCCCCCCACTTCCCTGCACTTCCCCCTCCCGCGTCCCCCTCACCTTTTTGTCCTTGTGCAACATTTAGGTATCGAGTACAGACGAATAGGCGCGAATACGAGTGTGTAAATTACTTATTCGAGTATATTCGGCATTCGCCACGTATACCCGTTCTCCATGCGGTTTCGGATGTTTAGTGCGAATCAAAAGGCATAATCCTTTGGTACGCGCTGGATTCGTGTTCAGTGTTTACAAACTCTTCCTTGTTTACCATGATATCGGATGGTACGCGAGTATTTAAATGTTGCACTAACGTTCTTATAAAGTAGGTACGGAAGCGTAAAGCTTAGTGTATGTGTAACTCTTTTTTTTTTTTATTTACGGTCTCCCACGCGGCCAGCCGCCGTCTACCATCTCCCAACTTAGTTTTAAGTAGGTTTTATATGATGACGTTAGTTTGTTTCCCTGCGAAAGTTAAAGACAATTCACAAACAATTTTCCTTTAGTTAAGTTCATTTTCTGATTGTGATTTGATTTAGCAGTATTCGCGTCGCTCTACCGACTGGTCTGAATTGAAATTACTATGTGGCGTTGCGTGCATTTGATTTATATCGGTTGCCTTTTTAGATTTAGTGATAGTTGTTTTTTTTTTTTTTTTAAATCGGGAGTTGGTCGACGGTGAGTCGCTGTTCGTTCGATAGCGGGTAGCATACTGGCGTAGTACAAATGTATGTGTGTGTTAGTCGTGCGCGTCACGTGATACGGGGCTCTCCGATTGGTCGGTTTGAACTGTTCGTCGCTAGGGCGACAGTTTTACCGCTTAGTGTGGAGGATACAAATACGATGTTTGCTAGTATGTGACTATATTTGATATGCTTTTTTTCTGGATTAAAGCCAATGCTTTATTATCACACAACACATTATTATCAACACAGTTAAAATCAATATTTTAACTGTGTTGATAATAATGTTAACCTTTTTTAACTCTCATTAGTATTTACTGTTACGATTGACATCATGTTCTAGTATATGAGGCATACCAACTGAATCATATTAGCAATTAATTACAGACAAACTTCATATTAAATCTGAATAAAATTTAAAATTGGTTATAGTTGTCTATAAACTACATCGCTTTCTCAATATAAGTTTATTGCTTGATACTGTTTTACTTTCTGCATGAAAATTATTTTTAATATCTAAAATATTTTTAGCAAAAACAATATTTTTGAAAATATGTGTTGTGTGCTCCATGCTATTGCGGTAGAAAGTGTTAATATTATATCGAGGTCGATATATAGGCATTTTTTTATAAAAATTTACAACTTTTGACTTAAAATTTCTGACTTCGTACTTGAATAGCATATTTTATATCTCATACTTTATTTTTTAAAAGCAATTGAAGGTCGGTATGATATTAACGAAATCGGAGAGTAATAATGTTATTAACTAGTCAGAGGAAGAGACCGGTTGGTCTTTGCTCAGGGTACTAATGTCACGCTAATTAGTATATTTTGATATTGATCTGATTAAATTATTTTGTTAAAACTTTACTATATAGTTTGCTAGCAAACTAAATAAACTCGTTGTCAAAAATAATTGTACTTCTTTCATTTTATCGCAGTAAATATTGCTATGTTGCATATATTTGTTTTGCGAATTATTGCTCAACATTTTAAGTCTCCGAGCAAAGACTCAACTAGACTCATAAGCACCGAGTCCTCGTTGTGGAGCGTTAGTTGTCTCATCGGTAAACTGAAAATTAAGTGATATTTACTACCTTTGTAATGTTACATTAACAAACGAAAACAAACTTTTTGGACCACTGCATAGTTGTATCTACGCTTATTTTTTGTCCTCAACATCGGAATTACTTATACATATATGATTACTATTATTTTGAATATTTTTATTCTTCGTATATTTAATTATGTATATCAAACGATAGGTGCTGTTGTATTTAATTTTTAATGTTACTAACGCAATTGTGATAGGGATACGCGTCTCTCGTATATCTAAAGGATGAACTGTGTGTTGATGAATGAAAAAAAAAAAGAAACGTATATTATTATGAGCCAAATCATGAAAAAGGGTATCTATATTGAATATTACTTTTAGGATAAAGAAAAATAATAATGCGGTTAAAATCAAATTTGATACGATACAAATTTTACTACGGACAATGTGTAATTTTTTTTTTCTAAGTACAGATAGATTTTTAATATCATATCATGGTGACCTTGTTCTGTGACTTTTGTAAATTTAATCGTAGGATTATAAGTGACACGGCGGTCGGTGGTTGGGTGTGTCCGGGCGTGCGAACCGCGAGCACAAACTTGTATATCGTTAGCTAATTGATTATTATTGATAATATATTAATATACTTGTTAATTGCAAGCACCGGATCGCTCCGTCGCCGCCCCGCCCTCTTGCCTTCTCTGCGGTCTGTTATTTATCTATAGTTATCACGCCTACATGGTTTTGTCAAATATTAACGAGCTACTCATTCATTGTAATCAAATTCTACCAGTCAATACTATACATTGATAATCAGTGTTGCCATCTTGAGGGTTTTCCCCCTAGGGGAATTTCTTTTTTAAATTAGGAAAATGTTTTGGGGGTCAATAATTTTGGGGGTATATTTAGGGGGATAAAATTTACAATGACAGACAGATTATTTATTCTAGCGAGGTTTTGTCGTTATAAATTTGTGGCAGATTATTCATTATTTAGCCAGGGCGACTTTTTTCAATGACAAAGTTAAAATTAAGGTTATTTTTTTTTGTTTTAGTGGGAGAACTTTTGCAAAGTTGGCAACACTGCATTGCCGTTCATAAATAGCGAGTACTTTTTGCATTTATCATGCCTACTTATTGTGAAGCATAATAAATATATTATTATATTATTGCGTATGTATGTGCGTATGGTCACAACCCTACGAAGATGGCCTTAAAATTAAATCAGCAATAGTTAAATGTACAACCGATTTAATAATAATGCTGTATAACGCAAATTTATTTGTTCGAAAAATATATTATATTCTGTGTTACTATATAATTATATTTAGTGCAGATGTAAAGGTGCTTCCGCATGATGTGTATCGTTGAAGTAATTTCATTTATTTATCATTAATTAAAAATTATGTTACGATGACGAGTACAATCATAATAAAAATATTTTTATAAAACCTTATACTATGTATTGGAAATATACAATGATTTTCATTTATTTTATGGCAATACACGGTTCTGATTATTCTTTTTTTAATGTTTAGCTACGAGTATTATCTTATTGAATATTATCGAAAAAAGGTTGCATGAATATAATGTATACATGTCATGGGGAATCGCTTTGAATTTTATTGGAAAATTTATCATCATCAATGCCTTGTATCATTACAAAATATAGTTTAAAAGAATTATTCGCAGTATTTAAAGAAACCAATAGATATGTTATGATGCGTGTATCGCATGTGAATAACGAGAGCTTTACTGTATCAAGTTTATCTTATTCGTAGTAGGACATGTGATCTCTTTATTTTTAATACAATTTTGATGGACAATTTTACTTAAATAGCTCTAGCAGTGTGTAGTGTTGGAATAGGAGTCTTGTTTTTTTTTTAATTACTATCGCACATAACATTTTGTTTATTCACTGTATGTACTTCATTTTAATTGGCAAGATCCAAAGTTGAATCGGTGTTTTTTTTTGTTCGCCGTCGTTGAAACTTCCTCAATGTTGCCCACGCGGCAGTGTATGTGAATTTGTACATATTTGTAACATATTTAACGTTTGCCCGCTTATCTCTGTAAATATTTAAAGATTTGTTTATGTTAATTGCTTGCATCGTATAGTGTTGTAGATGGTCGTCATCTAGAATGTCATTGTTACCTAATTTTTATAAGCGTATCAGTTGAATGATGCGTTCGTTGTCGTTTCATAGATCATAGAATCCGATAGAATGGTATTATGTAATACATAATCAATTTTAAGTAGTCGTAAAGCTCATTCGCACGGTATGACGTCACAGCTTGACGGGAAGTTTCAATGAGGCACGATCGGTTTTGGATAGTCGTTCGAATTTAACACGAGAAGCCTTCATGTTATCCGTACATTTAAGTTGTAAATATGTAATTTCGATAACAATTAATGCTAAAACAACGAGCGAGCCGTCGCATAATGTCAGCCGTTTAGACTTCTGCGCACACTGAAGTGACAACCGAGGGGGGACGTACGTTAGGACCGGGGAGCCGTTGATACGCAGCATGAGCGATTCGTGGGCAATTAAAATCTTCATGTATTTATCACAGCCAGATAACAACTCGTTAGGACAGTGTTGTCTCGACTATGTACTTATGTCGTCGAGTAGACCTTTTTCTTCACTTTAATGAATTTCAATTGATTGTCCATAAAGACATATTTTTGATTTCGAAGTGTCTGTGTCAAATGTTCTTACATTTTTTAATGTGATTAGCTATAGTGAATGGTCACAGAAAGTATCAAATATACGCTTTAAAATAATATAAACTGATACCCCATCTACATTTATGTCCGATATTTCGTGTAAAACATTTTGTTAATTTTATTTATAACCTTAAAGATTAAATAACGTCTTACTATTTTCACGAATCGCTCACGCTGTATAACCTTCGAATGTGGATGCGGCCTTATTGTAAGTCTCGAATATTATGAGGTACATCTCGGATAGACACCAGACATTCCACAGGCCCTATCGAATTAGCTCAAAAACAAAAAAAGACTGTGAGTGAGAATTTAAAGAGAATAATATCATAATAATGAAGAAGAAAAAAATAAATAAAAAAAAAAGTATTTTCTGAAGCAACTTGACGACTTTACAAAATGTGTTTTATGGTGATTTAATGATAAGATCGCAATGTTTAACTCACTAGTATGTAAGGACAAATGCTTTATAACACTGTGATAAGACAATATACCTGAAAGATACACCATAGGCATTTATGAGAAGTTTAGAGAAAAATATTGTCTTATGAAAGCGGAATGTTGTTACATTATGTACCTAACTCTCAGTTTTGTTAATGTAACTGCTTCGTGTTGTTTTTTATTTCATTACGTCACTGAAACTTCTTTTCCGTTTTATTACAAATATAGCAAACATAATTTTATTGAAATCCGCAATATAACGAACAAATAGCATGTCACTTTCAAAATTAATTAGCACGCTGTATCAGAAAATTAAATAAAATAAATTTTCATTAAATAAAAGACGATATGAAGCAGTGAACATTTTTACATTTTATGTTTTTTTTTTTAATAAAAAAAGAAAGTACAAAGCGTATGTGCAGAAGTTTCGCGGCTCGATACTGTGTTCGAGCGGTCAGACGCGCGTGTGTGTGTGCGTGCGTGCCGACGCGGCGTGTGTATGTGTGTGTGTGCGGCCCGCGTCTCGCTGTTCAGTTTGTTGACACATTGTGTATATTTGAATGAATCAAATTATAAGAGAATATGAATTTTATGTCCCTGAGTTTTATTTTAGCTCACCTAAAGTATGTTTACAATCAAATCTGCAAGAACTTATTAGTAGTAAAAAAATATGAAGTCCCTTTTTAACTTGTCAATATGTATAATACTCCATTGATTACAAGAACAAGGATAGTCAACAGTATATAGGTATTTTATCTTCATTGATCAACACAACTAATACTAATTAATTGTTTAGTAAAATTTTCACATGTCAGACATTTGATTGTAATAAAAAATATTTAATTTGATTTGAATGAGTTCTTGCCATAAAACAACATGTTCTTTTTTAAGTTTCATTTATTAAGTGGAATATATTTATAAATAGGTGTGACTACATTTGCTAAATAATGATTTGCTGAAATAATTGAAATAATGAATGAAAATGTAAAAAAAAAAACTATTAATTAACTTTCTTCAATTCTTCTTTATTAACTACTATATACACATACATAACTACTTTATTAAAAACACTAGATATATTTAAACACTACATCCTCGAACTTATCAACAGTTTGCAGTTCTAATGTAACTGGACATTGGATCCAATTGGAGAGCATTTCCTCCGTGTAGCCGAGAAGGAAGTACATCTTGGTTGGAGTCACTGCTCTCCTGATAATGGCCGCAACTCTGATGTGGTTGAACTGGCGTTTTATTATAACCTGAAAGTGTTGTGGCATTTTAAAATGTTGTAAACATATCTGCCACAATCTGTCACAAATATTTACAGATGAAACACTTGATTTCAAATAGTTAAAAAACATCATGCTCGCATTACCCTCTACCAATAATCCTCATTGAGTTTAGAGATCCAGTAGTCAAAATGTATGTTGTTTACATTGGCTTGATTATTTTACAATACACATGATCATTTCGAGAGGTTTGTTCATCTGCTGTTAAGTCGATATTGCTGCGTTTATTTAGGAAAGATGGATGAAAACACCTTAAATGAATCTTAATGCATAAGACTGTCAGTCCATGTAGTTCTGTAGCCCTAATAAGTAGTTGAGTAGATATTATTTTATTGGATACTCCACATAGGGAGACCCTGTCTGAGTTGATACAAACATTACAATCCAGGGGGTGGCAAAGATTCAGAAATACGAGGCGCTAAGGGGGTGCTTCCTCACCAAATATAAAAAATAGTTGTTGAAGAATAATTTGGAGAACCTATATGACATTGGTTCATTAGACTTATCTGCCCTCAGAAACACGAAAGTGGTATCGCTTAGTACACGAAAGAAAGGAAATTTTCAAACTAGATTCTTATTATATTTGAACTAAGTTACTGTCATTTGGCTTAGATCATAAGGTGAATAATTCCCTACGCCAGGGGTTTGCAATCTTTTACAGCTGCCGGTGCACTTACAATTTAGTATTTTGTCACAGTGCCCTACCCTAGCTAGCTACTTGAAATAGATACAATTAAAACGAATATTTATCAACAATTCAGTTATAACAGATAGGCACAAGAGTTAAAACAACCTCAGTACCAACCTTGATTTTTTGTTATATCTAGAATTTAGCCATACAATCAAAACATTGGTTACATATGATACTTTTGCATCTCTCTAGACTCTTTTGCACTTCTCAGTTATTTCTAATTCAGATGTAGGAATCTTATCCAATAACAGAATAAGACAATACGAAGTACACTTACTTCACTACACACAAGTCCATGCCAAGTGCCCGTCATGAACCTTCTTATGAACTCGTCTTCCAAGACAGTCTCTGAACGCCGCAGGCCATCCTTCAAACTAGCTGGAGAGGTAAAGGACATGCAATAAATTATTTTATCCTAAGCAATATACATTTAATTTAACATTACCTGGCAATGGTTAGTTAATATGTATAATTATTTATATATTACTAGTAGAGATGTGCAGGATTGTTAAAATAACAGATCCGTGGATTCGGATACAAATACGGATCGCTGGTGTCCAGATCCAGATGGGATCCATATCTTTCTTATAAATTTACTTATGCATGTCCTTGAAGCAATAGTTGCTTTATTGACATGTGTCTGCCTGTGCCCTTAGTACGAGTTTATTACTTTTCCCTAAACAATCATTGTTTACGTTTTTCCCTATAATGTTAAGATATTGATTTTTGCAAAATGAGTTAAATATGTGATATTAGAAACAATATAGAATTTAATACAATTTCATTGCTACCTGTTGCCTGTATACATTTAGAAGTTCGTATGTTTAATGAATTTATAAATAATATGAATTTAATAATAGGTATAAAAGATCCGTTTAAGATCTGCCCAAAAAGTAGTGGATATGGATACAGATCTTTCTCATGCCTTGGATATCTGCGGATACAGATATGGATCTCTGGCACATCACTAATTACTAGTATTAATCATTATATATAAATTTACACCTAATATGTGTATATAAAACCAACACATTTTGATTCTGTATATTATCCTGTTTATTTTATTTATCTTACTTGATGTTATATTCTATACCATCCTTGTTGGTTTTATATTTTCTTAAAGGCTGATCCGTAGAAAAAGCTTATTGCATTAAGTCTGTCTTTATACTATTTTCTAGATATAAAATGTTTAATTAGAGAGATACATATATAAATTATTGAAAACCACAGGGTAATACTTTAAAAATTGCTTAAAGCATAGTTCAGCGAGAAGTTTGCTCTTAGAGAATTTTAATGACGATGATAATCGACGACCCGCATGGCGGAGCGGTCACCATACTGGTCTGACACGCAGTGGGTCCCAGGTTCGATCCCCGGCCAGACAGAAATCTGAATGATGAGTTTAGGGTTCTGTTCTGGGTCTGGGCGTTTGTGTATTCATCTTTGTGTGTCCATGGCACCCACGACACAGGAGAAAATCCTAGTGTGGGGCTATGAGTGTAGAAAGCGTGTTTTTTTTTTTTAAGGCCTCATTTGATTTTTATAATACCAACTTCTTACTAACAGGTATTCCAGGAGTTCCAGGTTTTACGATGAGCAATGTAATGTGGAGGGTTAGCCATTTCGTAAGTCAGCGGCCTGTCCCTTTTCTTGGTTATTCTGTATTTTCCAGACACCACTCTACACAGAGGCGCTGAGGTATGTATCTGTGAAGCGAGAGCTGGCGTCCATTGTACTGAAAGACCTAACGTACCAAGCTTGACCTGAAAATAGAAACCATATAATTTATAAATGGTTTAGGTTAACACATAATTACAATATAGGAATGTTTTCTCCCCACCTGTGCCAATTTCATCAAAGAAGCACTCATGATTATAGTTTCTTTAGAAAGGATATATATTTAATTGAATATATTTAGATACTTTTCTTCCGACTTTATAGGCTGAATCAAAATATTTCAAAAATGTATGATCTGACACTGACATTTGCTGACAATTGACATACGACCATAGTTCAGTTTATCAAATATTTTTCATAATATTATTGCAACTAAGAGATAAATGGTTTATGCTCTTGTTAATAAAAAACTAATAAATTCAACACGATAAATGTCCTAATATTATAACCGTAATATTTTTGATTAATATATAAATATTATTGAATAAAGCATAATATTAAAAATATTTCGTTTGTTTATTTTATAATTGTAATAATATGAGGTCACATCACCTATGAAATTGCCTTTCTGCCGTACTGGCCGTTTTAAATGAAAATATTTTTTTTGCCTGATAATTCTAATTTCAATTTAAATTTATTTTAAAAACATGGAATTATTTTTTCTAAAATCGTCATTTGTTTAATAGTTAGTGTTTTGTTTTCATCGCTATTTAACATTTTCGGTCATCTTAGATGTGTTAAAAATTCGAGTAATTATGAAGTACGAGTACCGTCGTGGCAAAAAAACGGTACGAGCGGCACGAAACATCAACGACATTTACGGAGCGAACACAAACGAACGCACCACCCGTTATTGGTTTTTCCGCTTCCGTTCTGAAAATTTTGACCTGAAAAATGAACCCCGTGGTCTTTCAAAAACTTCGGTCGACAATGTCGAATTAAGGGCGATTCTGGAAGCTACGGCTGAATTAGCAGCAGCTTTCGACGTTGGCAAAACAATATTGGTACATTTGCGTCAAATAGGAAAGGTAAAAAAGCTTGATAAATGGGTACCCCACGAACTCAATGGTCGCCAGCGACGAGACGTGCCTGGCACTGTTCAACAGGCATACAAATGAAGTAACTGAACCGGATTGTTACTTGTGACGAGAAATGGATTCTGTTCGACAATCGTACGCGCTCAGCAAGTTGGTTGGACCCTCGTTCAGCACCCAAACAATGCTCTCAACGAAAACTTACTCCTATCAAAATGATGGTCACCGTTTGGTGGTCTAACTCGGGTGTAATTCATCACAGCTTCTTACCAAACGGGATGAGCATTACTGCAGATGTGTACTGTGATTGCGTTCAAACGGAGTAGCTCGTATGTCTCCAAAGAGCTTGGGTCAGTCTTTCGGCTCCTCTGCTCCTGCACGACGACGTGCGACCTCATACTACACAGTAGACGGTCTCCAAGCTACAAGAACTGGGGTTGGAAGTTCTCCGTCATCCGCTGTACTCACCAGGCCTTGCGCCTACTGACTTCTACTTATCCAGAATTTGGATAACTTCTTGGTGGGAAAAATTTAATACCCGAGAGGCAGTACAAAATGCCTTTGAAGTATTTGTTGCCTCCCGTCCGGCTGATTTCAAGAAGGGCATCAATAAGCTTCCAATGATTAATGGAAATAAAAAATATAGAAAAATATATGCTTCATTTATTTCATGAAAAACGGCAATTTCATAGGTAAAGACCTATTACATATTACAGTAATAAAATATTTGACCACGGCAAATATTTTATTATTGTAATATGTAATGCTTACAATCTATTTATAATATGAATTATGAATATGGCACCACAAATATTCCGAATAGAAACAATCGTTAAATTACATCCATAGCAAAACAGTAGCGTTCGACTAATCTCGTCCTAGACGAAAGTATACATATATGCATAATTGACTTTGTATATAATATTGAAACAAAAAATCTGACCATTACAATGCTATTGTTTGTTCATAATAATACAGTAAATTTAAAGCTTTTCGTCAAAGAAGTCAATTTAAAGTATTACAATTTATATATTTTTGGAATGATCAATTAACTAGCTTATTCATTTGATACCTATATTGTGATAGTAATATGTCGTCTTACGACACTAATACGATTCTAATATGATATCCATCACAATCCGTCAAGCCGTTTGGGCTGTAGCGCGTGCCATAGAAATTGACATAAAAACAGACATACATACATACGCTCGAAAAACATTACACTCTTCAAGCAGTGGGGTAAAATTGAATAAACATTGCGAAAATTGACCGTTAATTTGCGAAACACTCATTTTAATGTTTATATCCTCATAATACCTATTCAATTTCAAACTTTCACGATTTAATTATAAAATAATACAATGAAACGTTTATTAGTTTATGGTTATAAATGTAATTATTTTTAAAAGCCTATAATTTTAATTATTACTACCTGAAAAATTTTACGCAACACTCAACTAACATGTACTTGTATCATACTTGTACGCTTATTCTGATTTTATTTTACGGATGTGTGGGTGAGTGGCATAGATTAATCAATTTAATTAGGCTTAGTAAGATGATATAATAAAAATAAATAAGTAATTTACGTTTTAAGCACAAGATGTAAAAAATCATGTAAGTGAACAAACAACAAATAACGCAATAGCAGACATATTAAAGAAAATTCATAAAATATCAGAGCAATCTTTTTCAAATTCAACTTACAATGATAAACTAGAAATGATAAAAAAGGTGGAAGAAAAGTTAACAAAAGCAGCAAAGTCTCTGGGTAAGAAAGGAGAAAGGTATGTAAAACTGATAATGAAAGGCATTAAAGCAAGAGCATTTGAAGATATTAATAGTAAAATTGAATCTGACACTCAAGTAGACACTCCAGCGAAAGTTGGCTTGAATGACAATATTCGTAAATTTGAAGAGAACAGAACTATTCTTAACGAAGAGCTTTTCTTGGAAGATGTAATGAAATCTGACAATAATACTGAAATTAATTTGGCCCGAGAGAGCAAAATATTAGGTGATGTCGACGATACAAAAAGCTACAATCAAAATGACTATGAAGGCAAGATTGAATTAAAAAGTCAATTGAGACGTGCGAATATTAATATTGATGGACGTGATTTGACTTATAATAATAACACAGGTCAAGAAACATCCACAGAACAATTAATACAAAGTTTTACACCGAGCTATGAATGTGAGACTCATTTAGACCGGACTTGTAGGAATACGAAACAAATGAGACTTTTGAAATGTCATTTTAGTGATATAGAAATTCCTATTGAAAAATTATGTGACGGTGTCGTAGATTGCGTAGACAGAACAGATGAAAAATTTTGCACATCACAAGGTCTTTAATTTTTTTATCACATGGCTTATACCTATACGTTTAATACGGTAATAAATAATAATCTTAAAATAAATATAAATAATATTATTATATTTTTCAGTTACCGAAAGAGTTCACAATGCAATTAAAGTTATTTCTAAAGCCGAACAATCTTTTGCGATGGGTTGTTTTCCGAATACTAAATCAATTATGACAGCCGAAATCATAACTTTTCGAACTGTATTACAAGCTCAACACGAGTTTGTGGAAAAATACAAACGTTTAAATTTTTCTCTGCTACCAAACAGCGATTCTTCTAATGGAGAGGGCACTGTCAAAAACACAGTTCATGAAGTTTCATTAGTTATAAGTGCTCTTGCATTAGCTTTAGATGCTTCGTTATGCTTTCCACGACTAAAACCTGATGATATATTGAATGCCCGTAAATTTAATAATTTATTTGAGGAGGATTTAGACGAAGCTATTAAAGAAGTCGAATGGCCTCCTAAATCATGTGTCTGTATAAGGGGACGCTGCGAAAATAACACTTGCATTAACAATTGCAAGCGTGTTTGTTATCAAAAATACAGCTTAACCCGATGGGGATGTGAGTCAATAAACAAAACGGAAAATGTGCCAATGAGTGTCATATGTGATGGAAAATTCGATTGTTATGATCAGAGCGATGAGAAAGATTGCATTACCGGTAAGGTTATTTATTATATTGTGAATTGTCATTTTTAAACTAACGTTGAATTATTATTATTTTTTACTTCTAGATACGAGTTTTGCTAAGTTCGGTGCTAATGAACACTTTAAAGAAATTTTAGTCTCGTTGTCAGCAAAAATAACATCAAAGGATTACTCATCAATTCGAAACATGCTTCTTGGCTTGCACAACTCTATTGAGAAGTTACAAAAGTTATGCATGGATTCTAAACCTGATTTGGAAATGATAAGCAAATTAAGGAACAAATGTTTTGCTGCTTTGAGTTCTATTTATTCAGAAGGACTTGCTAAGTCTTCTTTCTTTTACGAAACTGAAGAAATTTATTATTTCCTCTTAACATTGAACGAAAATATTGTAAATGCTCTTAAACATTCTCATACTGGAAATACAAGAATTATTTCAAATGTAGCGTGTTTCTGTAAAAATGAACAATGTTCTATGCCAGTTTGTTCTAGAAAATGTATTAGGGCATGTATCGCTGAACCGAAGATCACTAAGTACTATTGTGAAAATTCTCCTAATACGTCTATTTCTATAGATTATATTTGTAATGGTGAACCTGATTGCCCTAAAGAAGAAGATGAGAACAATTGTAGAAAAGGTGAAGAAAAACTAAAAACTATAACACAATGTATATTCACTTTGGGTAAAATTGATACCAGTTTCCTAATAAACCGCTATTATTTGTTTTTGTAGATGTATGTCGACGGCATCACATGAGTATGCTACGTCGGAGCTTGGAAGTAATTGGAAGGAATCGAGAAGGGACATCTATGGGCGAATTGTTATCAGCCTGGAAAATTAAGGTACTGCTAGAGAAATTATAAAAATGAAGAATAAATGCAAATAGTATTATCTTCACTATACATTTTACCAACGTTAAGAAGTATACAATTATTTTCGAACTTCATAACGCTAAGTATCGTCCTTTCTAAAAATAAATATCAAACCATGTCGAAAATGCGACTCTAAATCCTTCGTAACAAAGTACGTGTGTGAGTGTGTTGTTCCCATACATGTCTGTAACATTTGCTGCCTGTTACATTTTGATTAATTGTTAGGTAATGTAGACAAATGACTTCGATATAATTTCTTTACAGGTGTCATCCATATTGTTAGTAGCAGAGAATAGTGGCCGACCAAATCCGAAGATAATAAAAAAAATAGTTAAAGAAATACTCAGTGATTTAGTGGATACATACGGTGCTGTAGAGGATTACAGAAGAGATAACGAATATGCTTTAGATGAATTTGTTAACATCGCGAGACATGTTATGAAGTCCATAAGATCATGTGGTATTTAAATAAAAATAGCACGCATAGTTAGTAGTTCCATTTTAAAAATATTAATCGTTAATAAAAATAAGAACCTAAAACTATATTTTAATAAGGAAAGTAGTGTGGTTTATAATCATAGGTAATGTGTTATTTGTTACCTGTAGTATCTGCAATGCGCAGAAATTATTATTGGATGATCGTTAAAATTTATTTACAAGTAAAATGAAAACATTGTGTGGTTTCATTTATTATTTATAAACGTTTACGTTATGTCGACAAACAACAACAAGATTTAGTATTTATATCATTGCAAAGAATAATAATCACTCTTCAGTGTAATCGGGGCTTAAGGATCTTGTATTATGGCGTGTGTAATACAATAATGGACTTATATGTTATAACCTTCGTATATAAGTTAACAAACGTATATTGAAAATGTATTTCCAAATACGAGTAATTTAAAACTAGGAATTTTGATTTCAGGTATTTAATAGCAATTTATTTTACCATGACATTAGCTAAACAACCAGTTCCGGTCCCTTATACAGCATTCGTTTCCAATCCAGAACAAGTCTATAATTCGCATCAGTTTCATTGGTTGGAGTTTGATAATCGATTTGACTGCATTGTTGGTATCACAGTAGACGATAAACCCGTAGGCATAGGAATCTTAATTTACGAAGATTTTATAATAACATCAGCAAATCCTTTGGAACCGCATCTAAAGAAAACGGGGACAGATAAATATACTAATCCAAAGAATACAGTAAAATTTCATGCCATTGATGCTGCGTTTTATAAAAGTAAAATATTGAAAGTTGACTTCATTACTGGTAACATAGGAAAAAGAAACGATGTATGGATTAGAATGGGTTTCAACAAAACACATTCGCCTATTCACGATTTGATGTTAATTAAAATACAGGATGGACAAGTTAAGAAACCGCCCGCTACAGACTATAGAGAAGCTTTCTATCATACTCCGGATTTCGGTTCTTACTTTACAAGTGGTTGGACATTCGCAGGATTTGGATATTCGGACAATTATCATATCGCTGAAAATATAATGCTAGAGTATACTTTGTATGAAGATTCTGAAGTAGCAGATTGTGATGAATGGGTACCAAGAGCGTGGGGACGATTTATATGTTTGTTAAATGTTGAAAAACTTGAAGGGGTTCAGTCTGGAGCACCGTTATTCCACAAAGGTAGTCTTCGAGGCATTGGTAGCTTTGCACTTCACAAAGGAAAAGAGAGCATATTAGTGTTTACTGATTATAAACCTTATACATTATTCAGTGTTCATAAGAGAAGCCTTAATGAGAATAATACATTAGATTTGGAAACAGGCGAATGAGCTTAGTAGAAAAGTTTAACATACATAAAGTTAAAAATATTATTACTATTTAAGAAAAAAATCTCTTATCGCTCTGAAGTTGAATTTGCTCTGAAATTGAACCTTAGGTGAGACTTTGATCTTACCTAGAGTTGATTACAGGTGTCCATGAGCGGCAGTAGCCACTTACCATCAGGTGGGCTGCATGCTCGTTTGCTACTTCCGTACTATATATTAAAAAAGGAAGAATCATTTTCAAAAATACACGATCTATGAAAATTCATTATAGTGATCGAACTTTAAACTTATGAGTAAAGCACCGAATCCAATAAAAAAGGCTATCTCTGTTTATAATCAAAGGAATACGAAAAAAATAATAAAAGCCAATCAAAGTCTTCTTTACAGCCTCATTTACTTATTACTACTCCGTTAATTAATAAATTTATTGTTTGTCAGGCCTAAGTATAGTAAATTTTATCTAGTTAGAACATATATTTTTTACAAATTATTCGGGTTATTGATGTCTTCCAACGAGCAAACAAGAATGCAAGCCACATGATGGTATAGTCACTGCCGCCCTTGGTCAACTGTAGAGTCAATGTAGAGTCAATCATAGAAAGTGAGCCAGACTCTTCACCGAAACGCAAGAACTGCATCAGTAAAAGTAACACGTGGTGGTGATACATACGGAGATCGAACGATACCCATACTCAAGGTGCTACACCTTGCAATATGTATACCTTATTACCATATAACTCATTTCTTATCCCGAAGACAACAGCGCTACGTTGCAATTAATTAAATTTTACGAGTCTTAAAATCTAATAAACAACTATTTTTCAGAATGCCTTGTCTTTTTCACATTAGACTGTTTCCTCCATATCAGAGGTTCAGAAACTAGGGAAAACGTCGTTTTACTTTCGACTGAGCCTTTTCGAGGTGTGCATGTTATCAGTCTTCCTTGGCTTCAAACAAATCAAGTTTCTCAAAAATTTAATTTCGATTGTCATCAAGCAAATATAGCGGTTAATCGTTTTCGATGTGGTTTTTGTTATCACTAACGATCTATGAATCACCTGTTTCTTATATATAACACGGTGTGAACTGTTGACAGTTAGTACGAAGACACCGCAACGACAACATGGCAGGTAAGTCGCTGATACTGATAAGCCTGATAAAGATTTTCGTGAAAGAACTAGAACGTTACGTGGAAATTTGTTTCTCATACAAAGCAATGGCCGTATTTGTTTCATTTAGACCAATATGTTTATGTTTGTTGTCTATGGAGAAGTAAATTACCATTTAAAATAGTTTTGGAGTTACATTTAATTATCTAAGGCATTACAGGAAATTAATCAAGTACTTTATTTATCTATTGAATACTTCAATTTTTTTTGGTAAAGTTGCCGTTATTAATTAAAAATAATAACAAAGACCCGTTTTCAAAATTGATGATAATTAATTTATTGTAATTGCATCATTTTAATTAAAAGCATTCAGTTTAATTACATAATATAGAAGTTAGCATCAGCTGAAATGTTTATGTAGGTTTTAAAGGTTCGATACTGTAGGGAAAATAGAATTTTCGTCCCTTATCAAGGAACAGTAGATGTATATTTTTATGAGTGTTCCATTTTGTGTAAAAGACTAACAGCTCCATTCACATTACAAGTCATTATCATGTAAATTGACTAACACGGGATATGCATCATATATGAATCGTATTGATGCGACTTTCTCTTCTATGCAAAGAGAATACCGCATATATTAGCATGAATGCACGATATTGATAAATGAGTAGTGTTGACGTGGCTACTTATGCTGGCTCAAGGTATTATGTTATTGACTTACAATGGAGTGGTGCCTAAGACTTAGAATAATAGCTTAGTTCTAGAACACGTAGACGGAAATAGTACTCTGATGTTGAATTTATAATTGTTGCGTGACTTTCAAACAGACAGTATGAAAACGACAGAAACTTGATTCGGGAGTAGATTGATATGAAGGAATTGAAATTTAAAAATAAACAAAGAAAATACTTAAGGAAATGGCAAGGAGTGCCAATTATGATAACATATATTTGATAAACTTAATTTGTGTATTGAGTTTATCACCGAGCACTTAACTAAAACATTATCAATGCGTGTCTGAATATTTAAACTGGACTAACTACCGTTTACTTTTATAAATAGCAGTCGTTTAAATACTAAATATTTAATTTACGACAAACATTGGCTATGTTATAAAGCCTCATTAAATAATCGTTTAAATAAACAAATACCAATCAATTGACAATGTCTTCGCATACGAAATATTTTAAAATTAATTATTGTACAACCTAAATATATATAAAAATACATTTCAACTCCAAGTTAATCAAGTGTTATCACACTGATAATGCTAATCTTGGTTGAAACTTATCTGATACATTCGAGGTGTCTGTACTATAGGAGTGCTAAGCAAATATTTTGATACATATCCTTTATTTTTGAATCATGTGACAAGTTAGTATTAGCTTTGATATCCTATCACTGGGAATGTACAAAAATATCTAGAGGCTTCTGAAATCTTTTTAATTTTTAAAGACAGAATATCCCGTTATTGCATTACCAAAAACACTACACTAGCCGTGGTACGGCTAAGCACAATAATAAAAAACTAACAAATACTAAAGTATAGGTGTAATTCGTTATTTTCTAAGTAAAAATAATTAGGATAGGTGAGGTTGGGATTTTACCTATATCTAAAGATTCGTTTATTTGTTTTCTAAAAAAGCTTAGCATTAATTTGTTTCGATGCAATTTAGTTAATAGACAAATTGTGGTTTGACGTAATAACTTAACTCTAACAAAACCAAAATTAACAAGCTAACGAGGTACCGAAGAATTTAATACAACTTCCTTCTAATGACAAACTGGTTGACTATCATCTAATAAACATTATCATTATTAATTGTTGATAATAATAAAATATAATGCGATGTTATTGAGCAATATGCACGTAGGTGTGCTCTATCTATTAAAGTGTATTCGGTGTTTCTCCTATCTTATCTTACGTAACGTATCATCGACGCAAACATTTATGTCGGTAACTGAAATACTTTTAGAAGTTTGTTAGATTTTTAGGAAGAAATGAAAGAAAAATCTCAGTTCTGATACATTTTTAAAGTTGTATTTAGTTTATTTCTTATGTTTGTATTAACATCATCAGCTAACAGTATCATATTTTGCAACATATTTGAATTTTGATAAAAAAGATATAATTTGTTAAGTCAATTTTACAAGTTAAAATTATTGTCCAGGGAAATATTACGGTTTCGGCGGGCCCCCGCCACCTCACCATGGCTATCCACCAGGTCCGCCTGGCCATCCCTCTCATATGTACCCCGGTCCCGGTGTCGTCTTCTACCCAGTGCACCCAGCTTACTTCTACCCCTATCCCCAACCACCCGCGAACCCAGTCGAAATTGTCGACGTCAACCCCGAAGATGCCGAGCCAGAATTACCAGGGGAGACAGTCGAGTTACCTTGGAGTAAGTTAAACAAGCAGTAGCTGATGCATTTGATTATTCTGTATTCATTGCTAGTTCTGTTGATAACACTTTTAGTTAAAACAGAGCTGGTAAGTAATGTATACGGAAGCAATCAAAGACGTAGAAGGGCTTAGGGATAGGTTATAGTATAGGCTGAGTTTAAGGAAGTGAGAGATAACACCTTGATAAAGAATTAATATTACCTATTGTAGTTCAATAAGTAAACCTTATAGAAATCGTAAAAAGAGTACCGCAAAAGCTTTCTAAATAACCATATCAGTTTTAAATTCCATTCTAAGAGGTAAACAAGAAGGTATCCAGTCTATTTTAATGTTATCTACCTAAATTTATCTAATCTCTAAAATATTGTATCATCAATCAACGGATATTAATATCTAATTCCATAATATATTTCCAAGAAATAATGTATTTGTTTAAGCAACATGATGTAGCAATTACTTCAAAAATATATTACGAAAATATTAGGATTATTGCGACTGTTACTTATTCTTGCAATTAATCGCCAATTATTTAAAAAAAATCATTATCATTAGCAAAAATAGATGTTAAATTAAATTAAATGATTCTTTTAAACTATTACTTACATGTATAGTTAGAATTTTTAACACTATTTAGGGATAAAGGTGTTATCTCTTTCAGCTTGCATGTTTTGTTAGCCATTGTTGGGCCAATCCTCTCTATGGTTCCTCCTCCTCTCACCTGTTCTACCTACCTTCTTATATTTTAATATAATTCTTATTTTATTCGTAGACAACAAACATCTGCTTGGTTTTTAAGTTTTGTTGTAAAACTCCATATAGAGTTTTGGCCATTGCTTTCTGTGTTGTTATATCGTTTAGGGTATTGATTTCATTAATGAGTATTGTTGTCACATATTTTCCATTATTTTGCAACCGCTTTATTATATAATTATATGTATCAAATAATACATCTAAAATCTTAATAATAGTAACAATATATACATTTTAGTAGTAGCTTGATAGTTATTTTAGGCACTCAATTTAAAATTAAAAATCATGGCCATCCAATTCAATTTCACGTGTTTTATACATTTAATTTTCACTCTATTCCTCTTTTATATATCTCTCCTCTATTTGAAACGTACCCACGTTTCAAAATTATAAGATTTAGGGTGCTTACGGAATTACACGGGAAAATTATTAGCTAGTAGAGCCCACAAACGTTAATATTGATTTACTCTTAAAGTACTCATTTCGTTACCATACATTACATTTTTGTGCTTTGTAAATTTTACATAATAGTATATGTAATTAATAAATATTATGCAATCTCTGTAATTAATTGCTGTGCTTAGCGTTGCTTTTGATGTCTAAGATTAGAAAACCCCCATTATGGTTTATTGTCTTAATCGTTTTTAGCGAATAATTCTTTCAGTGTTTACGTTATACATCAAATAAATAATGAAAAAAAAAATATTTTCCAAAATAAAATTAAGTTTTTTGTACAATAACTTTTAAGCTTTGTCTGATAAAAATAAAACTATTTTCAGGCACATACCGTTGGGTCCCAGCTTGTTTGAGCCAAAGGAGTATTCCTCCAGGAGCCCTCCGTGTTGGAACTGATGCTGACGGGGAGGAGATCTACGCAGGACGCGCTCCTCATGAGGGTGACATTCTCCCCGCTAAGGTTATCCCCTCCAAAAACGCGTGCTACGTCGCGCACAATGGAGAGGAAATCTTAAAAGATCAATTCGAGGTAATAAGACTAATTTTACCAATAAACTAATTAAACTACGGTGTATAATATAATATCAAATAATTGATGCACTTCAATGTGTCGTTCCTAATCCCTTCGAATTCTCATATTTGTCAAACAAATATTACAGAACAATCTATCTAAACTGCGTTTGTCCCCACCGTAGTGTTTTGCAACCTTATTATATATGATTTCTATTTTTAAATATTTCATTATCATAATTCTTGTTTTGAATAATAGGTTTTTACCTATGAAATTGCCGTTTTCATGAAATAAATGAAACTTCTTTTTTGTATATTTTTTATTCCTATTAATCAAAGTTAAAAAGTCAAAATCACCCATACAATCAATGCATCTTTGCCAACGCATTTACAGTGCCAATTTGCAACACATTGGTAGCTTATTGATGCTCTTCTTGAAGAAATCAGTTGGACGGGAAGCAACAAATTCTTCAAAGGCATTTTGTACTGCCTCTCGGGTATTGAATTTTTTTCCCGCCAATAAGTTATCCAAATTCTGGAAAAAGTAAAAGTCTGTAGGCGCAAGGTCTGGTAAGTACGGCGGATGACGGAGAACTTCCAACCTCAGCTCTTGTAGCTTGGAAACCGTCTGCTGTGCGGTTTTGCAGTATGAGGTTGCGCGTTGTCGTGCAGGAGCAGTGGAGCCGAACGATTGACCAAAGCTTTCCATCTGAACGCAATCAGTTCTTCACAGTACACATCTGCAGTAATGCTCATCCCGTTTGGTAAGAAGCTGTGATGAATTACACCCGCGTTAGACCGCTAAACTGTGACCATCACTTTTCTAGGGGTAAGTTTTCGTTTAGGACATTGTTTGGATGTTATACCAGGTTCCAACCAACTTGCTGAGCATTTACGATTGTCGAGATCCATTTCTTGTCACAACTAACAATGCGGTTCAGAATTCCTTCATTTGTATGCCTGTTGAGTAGTGCACGGCACGTCTCGACGCTGGCGACCATTGAGTTCGTGGGATAATGTACCGATATTATTTTGATGCTAACGTTGAAAGCTGCTGCTAATTCAGCCGTAGATTGAGTATCATCTGGTTCCACAATCGCCCTTAATTCGTCATTGTTGACCAAAGTTTTCGGAAAACCACGGGGTTTATTTTTTAGGTCAAAATTTCCAGAACGGAAGTGGGCAAACCAATATCGGGTGGTGCGTTCGTTTGTAGTGTTCGCTCCGTAAACGTCGTTGATGCTGCGTGCCGCTTGTCCCGCTTTGAAGCTACAATGGTACTCATACTCCATAATTACTCCAATTTTTAACGTATCCACGATGACGAAAAGTTTTCAAATGCGATGAAAACAAAACACTAATTATTAAACAAATGAGAATTTTAGAAAAAAGAATTCCATGTTTTTAAAATAAAATAAATTGAAATTAGAATTATCAGCCAAAAAAATATTTTGATTTGAAATGGCCAATACGGCAGAACGGCAATTTCATAGGTAAATGTTTTTTATTTATATTTGTAGACGAGAAGCATATATCATATTTTTATTACTATAAATATGTAATTATATGTAACATTTCATAATAAACCACTAAAAATAAGGCTGATGGCCTACCTGATAAAAAACAGTCACCATCACTTATGCACATTTGAAACAACAGTACAGTCGCCAATGTTTTAAAAGCGAGCTCTTTTTAATCATTTTTCGAAAAACCCCATATCATGCAATGCTCATTATCGAAATCTATAGATTCATTGTTTAAATCCTAATCATACCTTTGATTATTGTTAATGAAAAGTAACGTTATGTGTTTCCAGGTGCTGGTTCCAGCTATGTTCTCTTGGCAGTTCGCAACCGGCGGTGCAGTACCTCCCGGCGCTGTAGAGGCCGGAGTCACCGCTGACGGTGAGAAGCTGTACTTTGGAAGGGTCAACCACGACGGCTGTACCACTCCTGGCAAGGTTTGTACAATATCTCCTAATTTTTAAACCAATTCCCTTTTGTTATAATTAAAATCATCACTAATCCGCCTGAGAGTATGAAGTGACTGCTGTTACTTGACATCTGTAATTTAGATCGGAATTACGCACACACATCCACAGTTTAGTTGCTACTCCTCATATTTTATTGTACGGATTTATTTTACTACACTTTTTAAACCAGGATAGCTTCAACCTATTATAAGGCACACGCCACAAGGCTGGCTCACTTTTATAGGCGATCTTGTCCTCGGGAGAAGCAACGCATATGTGATTGATTTCACTCATGACTTACAGATGTCCATGAGCGGCAGTGACTTCTTACCAGCAATGAAGTTCACTTGCTGGTAAGAAGTATGTAAGTATGTAAGCTTGTATACTTTAATTCTATCAGTGTTGCATTCGGACCACGAAGGGTTTTATAAACTTTGTTGTAATGTTATATTCATGATATTCCAGATTCATCCCAGCCACGGCACTTGCTACTACCCATTCGACGGTGAAGAGAGGAGTTCAGAAGAATACGAATGCCTCGTGCTTATGTAAACATTATTTATTAATAAAATGCCATACAAATAACACACTACAAGGTGCTAGAGTATATTTTACAATTAGCTAAGACGATCATTAAGACTTAGAAATGTATACATCAGAATTCATTATTGTATTCATATATGTATTTGTTATATTTATTGCGACTATGTCAAGAAGTTTTGATTAAAGTTTTTAAAAAATAATGTTACTTAATTTTTCTTGATGATAGATGAATATAAACTATAATTAACTACAATTATATATTTCTGTATTTTGGGGACGAAATATATACCTAGTTTTAAATTATAATGTAAAAAGATTAAGCTCTTTATTTTCAGTATGTATATAATAGAAATAACAAATTAACATATCGCGTACGTAATAAAAAATGGTTACTGCCGCGCATAGACATTTCGTATAAATCAACCATTAATAAATATCCTCTTAGAAGTCACAGCTACCACAGGAACCCTAAAAATACACTTAAGATTTAAGAAAAAAAGTCTCAAAATTAAGACAACCCCTGTACTTTCTTAAATGACTGAATTATCAAACTACCATGTGGTCCTCTCCTGATAGTAAGTGGTCACGTAGACATCTGTAAATAACTCCATATAGTACAAGATTCCATTTGAAGACGATTACAGGTGTGTCGTCACTCCGGAAATAAGACGTACGCCCCTTAAGATAGCCAGGCGGCAACCACATCTTTCCACCGAAACGCAAAACTGCTTTATCTATTACTAGCTGCGCCCCACGGTTTCACCCGCGTATTAGTTACTACAAAGAAAACTAATTTATGTATTTATTTGGATAAGAAAAAATTTTATATTTATAAAAACAACTTCGCAAATAATGCATTATTTTGGAAGAAATTTGGTTAGCATATAAAAGGGTACA
>MOOZ01000171.1:851227-861757 GCA_002930495.1 Cecropterus lyciades
ACTCCTGAGGATTAGGTCTCCTTATACATAAGGGAGCTGGCAACCAGACCCTTCCAGTGAAACGAACGAAGTGAAAATAACTGTAGCACTCTAGAACTATGCAGGAGTGGCGGTGGTACTTCACCAGTCAAACTACACTGGTTCTACCACCTGCAAAACCTACATCACTTTCAAACGTGAAACAGTTCTTGCGTTTAAGTTTAAGTGGATAGGTGAGGATGCCGCTTGACTTACATATGTGGCGACCATCTGAGTTTTCAGGAACGGCCACGTGTCTGTCATAGAATTTAGGGAGTCCCTGGAGACCAAAAATCATTCGATTCATCATTCGGTTGCTTGTCTTATTTGGTCGTTCGTCCATTTTATATAACCCGTACTACGGAAAATACGAAACAAGATTTTGAATCGAGCATTCGGGTCGATTGTGCGACGGCTTGTTTGAAAAACTCGTACTGAAGGTAATGTTCTATATGGAGTTTCATGCGCGCTAGTGGCCTATTACCATTAGGTCGACAGGTAGTCCACATTTTGCCACTTGTCTCGTGATCAGAGGATCTTAAGGTTAACCACAGATGCGTTACTACTGACTACTGCTAACCCCTGAGTATTAAGTAGGAACGACTCGGATAAGTATTTTTCCTTATCAAACACTTCAGATTAGCTTTTATTTTATTTATTTAGCTTTTATTTCATAGTGATGTTATAAATAAATAAAATAAAATAAATATAACTCAAATGCTTTCCAGGGGCGCCCGCTACTCCGACCGCTCGCTGATTCCGCAATCACTCATCAACAACCCCTGCTCCCAGGCGTGCTCATGCAGCGTGACGTCACTAGGACCCCAGTTCGATTGCGCGGCCGTCGACTGCGTGGAGGTCTTCGACACTGACATACAACAGCAATGCACTTACACCTATGAATTGGACTCGTGTTGCAGTACTGGCACTGTTTGTGGTAAGGTTCAAATAATTATAAGTTTATTCGTAATGGAAACGGTAACTGTAACTGAGCATGTGGCCACGTGTAAAGTCACCAATTAAAGTTTCTATAAAGTTAGAATTGAAGTCCTACCAGTACCCTTAGTATGACTTTACGTTAATTCAAAACGGATACTGTTTACATTTTTGCCCATACATTGCAATAAACATAAACGCTTAAACGCTTTCTACACTCATAGCCCACAGTAGGATTTTCTCGTGTGTCGTGGGTACCATGGACACACAAAGTAACAAAAACACCCAGACCCAGAACAGAAATCTAAACTCATCATTCAGATGTCTGTCTAGCCGGGATCGTTTTTTTTTTAATATAGAGTGTGCTCTATATTTAAGAGTTAAGACAGAGAAAGTGCTCTGCATTGACACTGGTGTAATAAGCCAGATACAGGTGTTGTGATAGTGCCCCAAAATCGAACCAGAAAGATTTCTACCTAATATTTTAAAAGATAGAAAGCTGTATAACTATTTATATAGGTCTATTAAAAGGTTCTCGAGACAGTCCTAAACAAAGTCTTTTATTTTTTTATTGAAATAATAAACGAGCTTATTATAACATGGACATCTGTAAGAAACTTCATGTAGAACAGGGTTTCAAATCAAAATTCAATCGCAGATGCCTTGCCACCCCCGAGGATCAACCCTCCTCACACCTCATATGAAAGCCGCCAGTCACATCCTTTCGCTGCTAGCAGTAGAAATAAGTGTGGTAGCATCACGGTTAAACCATACCATGAAAAAATCTAAAAATAAATGAATACAACATCCTGATACTCCAAACACAGTTGGTTTAATCACGCTATTAGATGTCATGAACGTGATTAGTGAGAAACAATAGATCATTGGCATCGTTTTCCGGTGAGAACTTTACTTGGTATTCTTTTAAGGAAATGGGCTATTGTTTAATGGCTTATGGACACTATTGTTTGATGGATGATATCATTCGGTTGGGGTTTATTGATTTTTCGACGCAATGGTCTGCAACACAGCGTTAATGCTTTATCAAACCGTATTTAAATAGTTTGCTATCCAAATGATATTTAGTAGTGTTTATGTACAGCTTAACAAATGTACAACGGTCAGTGCCTTTAGTAAGAGCTAATAATGTTTCCGCAAGACAATCATTTTGCACGTTTTCGCCCACCATTGCAAAGTAGGATTAAAAAATGAAACGTAGACGTGCAATGTCCACTTAAATGTACGTGTGAAAACGTAAAAGGAAATCGTTTTGAGGAAACGTAACAAATATGTATTAAAGGCTAACATTGCCGCCCATGGACATCTAATTAACGCCAAAAAGAATTGGGAGTTCTATCAGTTGAACTGTACATTTGATTGTTGCTTCAAATTTATCCATAAAAGAGAGGAGGTTTAAAGTTAACAATCTTTAAGAAAACTTTTAAATCTACACATATAAATAAAATTGAAGTGTCTGTTTGTAATATCAAAATAACGGTTTTTTACCAAATGTATATGGAAGTATATACGATACTGTTAACAAAACATCAATTACTAAAATTTTTGTCTGTCTGTCTGTGTGTTCTGGGTAATATCTGAAACCGTTGGACCGATTTTGATGAGATTTTCACTGTTGGATAGGCCGATGTCATAAGGCGTAACTTAGCCTAAGTTAACTCTTATTTATGAAAATGTAATTAGAGTTCCGCACAAAAAATTAACACCTAAAAAACCGCGCGCATTCTACTCTGAAACAATGCTATACAATGTTAAACGTATAACCGCGGGGCTCAGCTTCTTGGTAATATAAACTGTTTATATGTGGCATACGATGGGGAGCGTTACAACATAGATTAAAAATAGTAGTGTTGCGTTCAAGTTCAACACTGGTTCCCAAGTTCGAAACTGTATTACTTTACTGGAGACATATCACTGCTTTCAAATTGAAATTTACAATTGCAATTTACAGGCAAGGACGCAATAGCTAAGCTACAAACTTGTGAGGTAGATGGCAAAACATACAAAGAGGGTGAATCTTTCGAACCCAAGAACACACGGAAGACGTGCATCTGTACCGCTCAGTGGAACGGCTCCATCGATGACCCCACTTACTGCAGAGACATCAACTGCGGTATTGAGATCCACTTCCAGAATAAGATCTTACAGAACTGCGCCCCTGTCTTCGCTGGAAACAAACGCAGCTGCCCCATCGCCTTCAATTGTCGTAAGTTACAGTTAAAATTAATTATCATTCGCTTTAAGGATACAAGGAAACTTCGTGACGAAATGATACCTAATTTTTGTAGAAGACCTACACATCTTCCACTTTCCACTTTCTACAGTTATAGCCCTATATTAGGACTATGTCGTGGATGTCATAAACACATTCGCAGAAAAATACATAAACGCCCAGATCGGAAATCTAAATTCACTTTTTAGGTATTTGTCTGGCCGGGAATCGCTGTTCGGGACCCACTGTTTGTCAGACTGGTATGACCTCTACGCTAGAGTGTGACCTAAACACGGGTCGTCATGTTTAGGTTAAACACTTCGCACATTGAGAGGAGACACGTGTCCAGTAATGGAACACGTACACGTGTCTCCTCTGTTGATGTTAACGTTAAAAATACGTTGATGTTAAGCGTCTTGGTTCCGAAGACTGATCGACGTTAATCAGCCTAGGCGTCAGTAGGTATCAAGGGACATATCTAACTGTAACAACGGTACGTACAAAAATGGGGTACATACAGGGTACATTATAATCCTATTAACATTATTAGTGCGACAGTTAGTATGTTTAGATATTTTTTATTCAGTAATATTTTGTCCAGTAATAGTTTATGCCCTGAATTTAAACGTAGGACTATTATGATTATTCTTATCCTTTTTGGAAACAATTCTGAGGTTTACACAGGCGAACCCACGAGTATTCCCTAGATACAGATAATGATACAAAATATTAAAATCAATTAGTTCATGTATTCAATATTTTACAGCTTCCAGTAAAACGAAAATCATCCGGGGTTTGAACCTGCGTACCGTGAACGCTCAATGCCTGTTCGGCAACGCGACGTTGTCTGTGGGAGACGAGGTCACGGTGGAGGAAGAGTGTACAAAATGCACATGTGATGTACCGCCCTTCGTGTCCTGCACGAAGAAGAACAGCTGTGATGATTAGTGATAACGAAGAACAATAGAACAAACCTGATTCCTGAACATACAACAGCGAATAACAGTTTATAAGTGGGTAGAACGAGTACAGTTTGACCGGGGAGATAGAACCGTCGCCTATTTATAGCGTGAAGCAGTACTTGCGTTTCGGTGGAAGGGTGGGGTTACCGGCTCATTTTCATTTGAGATGACCTTAGCCTTAGCAACGCATTAGTCTTAGCAACGCATTAGTCTTAGCAACGCATCTGTGATTGACTTCAGATAGAACCCATGTTCAATATGAAGTTGCTTACAGATAGATGTTTATGAGCGGCAGTAACTAGTTACCATCAGGACTGCTCGCTGACTACTACGACTTATATAAAAAAACGAACCTGTTCGAGCTTGACAGACTTGTTTTGACAATAATCATTATAAAGTAGGTACTCGAAAATGCTTAAAAAATAGTAAATACTAAATGTAATCGATACTTCAGAAAGCCGTTTTCGGAGCTTGAACATGAAAATACGTTTTTGATACCGATTTTAAGTATGGGGCTGTTTTGGGGANAGGAAGGCTATAGGCTATATATCATCACGCTAAGACCAACAGGAGCGGAGCACCAATGAAATTTCTTTTAAACGCGGGTGAAACCGCGAGCTCAGCTAGTTAACAATATAGCGTGTTAAACACGAAATATTCTTAATTTATGGTTAAAAATAATATTTAAATTGAATGCGGTCATGACAACATAAGAAAACGACAAAATATCCAAAACATATTTATTGAGATTACAAAAAGTAATAATAAAATTGTAAATATTTTTACATTTAGGAAGTTTATATGATATCTATTTAATTACTACGGATAAGTACTTAATTCATCGTTGAGACCTACTTTGTATCCTTAAGGATCGTAATAAACTAAATGTCATTTATATATTAACAATTATGTACATAACACAGCCTTAAGATTTAAGAAGACCTTTTGAAAATACTATAAATTAACTTAAGTAACGTTGTGACGACTTAGTCTAAGTACATTATAGTTACTACAAATTTGAGTACTTATGTTAGTAGTTAGTAATTAAGTATTATACTTTTAAAGTTAAAATAAATTTTATGTTAATAAAGATTTTTTTTAAGTCACATATTATCCTCACGATCTATTTAAGTTCATCCCATAGGCGTACATAGAAGAGGGGTTTAAGGGGGTCTGAATCCTCTCCCTCTTTAGAATGGGAAGAAATCTTTAAATATTCCTCAAAAAATAACTATTTAGTCCTGTCCCCCCTTAGCTGTAGTTGAGAAAAAAATTCCTCCCTTAACAAAACTATAGTTACGCCCATGCTTAATCACATTGATGTGTATCAATATAGCGTCTTGAAATATAGATATGGAAGCACATAGACGTCAATAGTAAATCGTGGGACATTTAAGTTAAGTATAAACAATATAAAAATAATACTGCAGGATCTAAATCTAATTTTTGGCATAAAATACTAAATCTATCATTACGTATATTTTAAAACTATACGCTTCACTAGCGCATTAGCCAGTTGCTTTAATAATTTTACAAAAATAAAATTACGATTAAATTTGTAAATAAAATATAAAAATCATTATAAAATAAGTAGGATATATCTTTAAGGTAAGTACTAAATGATTATATAATCTTAAGTAAATAGGTAACACGTTAAATGTTTCAAATGTACTTATATACTATTTTTATATTGCACTTAGGTATATCACAAATGAATTTTCGGGAGAAAATGAAAATTATTTTTTATACTATGACAATCATTGGAATTGTTTGAACTTATAACCGTTTTCGAGATATCGATTATTCCTGGCTTTCCATAATTTTTAACGACTTACGTAAAACAAACCACAAGGACAATCTAAGTAATAAATTTAGATGCCTCTGGTTTGCATAGCACCCATAATATTGGACTGTACAAAATGCAGGGTACAAAGAATAATAGCATTAAAATAGGTAATAATGCATGAGTTTGGAATATATGACAATATTATATGTAAAATATGAATCAAAGTACATGAGACCAATTGTATGATTAAATTGAACGATCAATTGAAGATTACAAGTAAAGAGACATAAGAAAGCCCTATACGAAATATTCAATCGTCGATATCGGTCAAGTATGACTTAATTTTAATGCGTGTGATTCGATGGCAAATTAAACATTGCTTTACCGAAAGCAAGCCAAGCCCACTTCGATCCTGAACGACTGGTTGGGTCTTCCGATGTCTCTCACAGCAACATCTAGCAGCGGCAACCTTCCAGATTTGTCACTTTCATATTGAACTATTGTCTTCGCCCAATCTTGTGTCTTGTGCTATAAAAATTGATAGATAGAACAAACAACATATTTCATACCACATTTAAGATACATAGTGTATGTTCTTTGTTAAGTAATAAATAATGTACGATATATATCAATTTTTAAATCTAATTCAAAGATTCAGAGCTTTAATGGTAATTTATTAATACAAGATGATGAAGAATAAAATTCAGATGAAAAATAATCTTAGATATATATCTCTATTATACTACCTGTAATACAAAAGGATGTATAAATATGGTATGTATGTCAAAAAAGGATAATGTTACTGCGACTTAATCATTTCATTTCATTCATTACCAAAGAGTTTTAGTTTATCAAATCCATTGCAAGGACTGTATGAAACTGACAAAGAGCTTATACATGCACAAATTATTTCTCACTCACCTGACACTCATCCAATAAGGCCTTGTATCTCAGTCTATTGTTAGCTTTCGGTAAGATTTCAGCGTCGTTGTAAGCCAATAACTTCAAGCCGTGTCGGTAGTTGCGAGTATAGGGATCGTAGTAACCAACTGTGTTGCGGCAATGTAAGGTTATGTTCTGCACGGCTTTGGAAGATAGAAGCTGGAGGTACGTAAGTTGGGTATGGTCGGCTTTATATGAGATCTAAAAGGAAATTTGAAGTATGTGGTAAGAGTATTCTTATATTGTAAAAGTAGCTTCTAATCGTAGCGTTTACCAAATTTGTAGGTATCAGACAGTTATTGTACTATAGTGATCATATTAAGCAAAAGGATTATATACTCCAAGCAGAACTGATCATACCAGAAGAAAAAGAGTTGCTGCTCTTAAGGATTTGCTGGCCACCTGACCTAATCAGATAAGCTATCTTTTTTCTTCTTTCTAGCTTCAAAGGCTTAAAAGTCCATCAGCTTTTGAAGCTTCAAAAGGGAGTAAACAAGTAAGAGAACATCAGTGTTCTCTTACTTTAAGATAAATTACTAGACACTATTATTTATCAAGTAGAGGTACTAGACTACTAGGTAATACGACTCCTGTGCATAATAAAACTCCTACCAATTAAAAGTAGATCAGTTGAGCTTACCGAAAATCCGTCATCCATTTCACTCAACCAAGCTTCGCTATCTTTGCCGTGGTACAAAATTTCTTGTGATTCCATTGGCTTGGGAAATACGCAGCTCGCACCAGTCGTCATGTCGCAGTGAACCAGAATCGCGTCGTTCATGTCACCGCCATTCGGATCTATCCAGTACTGGCCTGAAAAGATTATGATTGTTAAAACGTGCTACAAGTGGGAAACCAATAAATTCAGAGGTTGTTCGTTGAATATGGTAGCAATTGAGAGAATAATTTAATTTAAAAGTTAATTGAAACATATTTCGTAAACACAAATATAAAAAAGATCTTATATTTTAAAGAAATACAAGAAATAATGGAAAGACGCAAACAGCGTATCCCCTTCATAAAAGGATTTACCTAAAAATAACGTGGAAAATAAGTACTATGCACTTTAAAACTTTCAAAAGATTACGAAACAACCTGTAATTTTTTAACCCAACATTATTCAACGCTGTGTATTCGACAAACATACCGCTTGTAAAATCTGGATGATGATACTGAATATCCCCACAAGTCTTCGCTGGAGCTTCCTTGGAGCCGTCTGGCTTGAGGAACTTGTCCAAAGACACTTTGAGACGTTCGTACGCCTTCATTACTATTTCTTTCCTCTCAGCAGCTGACATATCTTCTTTAAAGAATCTTGGTGGCATTATGCTGGGATCATCGCCCATTGGATCGGGGCCTTTCACCGAACCTAAAATAAAGTTAAGTATTATTTATTCGATATTATCTCCTGTATTTGATGATTTTATTTGAAGATTGCTTCCGTGACGAATATTTGCCAAGTAAACGCACGTGTGCAAGATTTTCAAGGGTCACTTTAACAACAATATTTATTTCAATGTGGTTAGTCTTAATTAACGGTAACGTATCAAAGTGGTGATTACAGCCTCCAATAGTAGCGTTGGCTACTAGACTGTTTTCCCTAACAAAAATAATTAAGCAAGGACATGGATAAAAGCAGCAACAGCATAATATACTGAATTCAACTGATGTTTCTCATCTAACCTTGTTGTAACATAGCAGCGATAGCAGCAGCATCATACGCGAGGCCTTCTCCCGGTGGTCCTGGAGGTCCAGGTGGTCCAGCGGGACCAGGAGTACCGTGTCTGCCGGCATCGCCTGGAGGTCCCCGACCACCGGGCGGGCCCATAGGACCTTGCGGACCAGGACTTCCATCACGGCCAGGTGTTCCTTGTAAAAAAATTATGATTATACTTGAACGACGGCATTCCTTGTAATATGTATTTTAATAACAATTCTAGTGTATTTATTATTTTTGTTAATTACTTAAATTCCCATTATTCAGGTTAACATTAAAGAAACTCTCTTTAGAGTTCCTTTTACTGTGTGTGAATAATATGATCAATTATGAAGATTTGTCAAATATTTTTTTATCTGTAAAGTTCATAATTTTTGTAAATACAAAATAAGACTATAATTTTTTTATAAATATCAACTCATATTAAAGTATAAATATGGTAAATGTTATTACCTCTTGGACCAGCATCTCCATCTTTGCCTGGAGGTCCCATGGGCCCAGGTAGGCCTCTTTCTCCTAACCGACCAGGAGCACCGATCATACCAGGCAAACCTGGCAACCCAGCGTGACCTTTAGCTCCATCAGCCCCTGATTCACCACGTTCTCCCTTCGCGCCATCTAGTCCTGGGGGACCTTGCTTTCCAGATGGCCCTTGAGGTCCATCCACTCCTGGAGGACCGGATTCTCCCCTGGGTCCTCTTTCGCCAGCCGGTCCAGGTGGTCCCGCTGACCCAGGTGGGCCCTAGTAAAAGGAACTTACATTATAATTACGTTCGATTTTATTTTTTAAGGATGAAAATTGATTGGAATAATTGGATCGGGTCACTAAGCTGCAAAAATATGAACATACATAACTTATATAGGTATGTCGGATCGTCAGAATTATTAACTTCCGCTTCGAACATCACGTGGGTGTTTACGTGGGTAATCGAGCAAAGAGGTACAGAAAATACTCTATAACCACTTTCATTGTATTAACAATTTAGTTTAGCACAATATAAACCACTGCGAGCAAACCAAAAGAATAACAGGTGCTATGCAAACCAAGCGGCGTTCCCGCGTCATCGCGACGGTGCTGCCATCTGTCAGAACTCGCGCCGCGCTACTTTTACCGTCCAAACTAATGTCCGTCTCCGACAGGTATTATGGACAGATACAAACTTACAAACTTTTATACTACGTGGTATATAAGCATAACATATATGTGTACCAAATTAAGATATCAGGAGGAGGATCTAAAAAATTGGCTTTACATTGACTAATTGTAGACATAATTTGTAGTGCTGTAATATCATTCTTTCTTTCTTTCTAATTTTAGACCTCCTCCTCCTTCTATAACGAAGCTCTCTATTTCTCCTTCTCTTGTCTCCTAACCTTAAGGTACAGTTTATTGTAAGGCAACATGGGAAATAAAAAATAAAAATTAAATCTTACTTGTAATCCTGGTGGACCGGAAGGTCCTGAAACTCCTGGCTGTCCAATAGGACCCTTGTCACCCTGTCGTCCAGGTATGCCTGGTTGTCCAAGCTTTCCCGGCCGGCCTTCAGATCCTGGCTCTCCCATCGGTCCAGGAGGCCCCTGCAACCCTGGACTTCCTATCGGTCCTGGAGCTCCATCAGCACCAGGTTTACCAGGAGTTCCGCTCTCACCCTTAAAGCATATGTATTTTTCATTTAACGCTAAACATTTCTCAATATAGTCTCAATATAGAACTCAATTTTACCTTTTTTTTGACTTGTACATATTTTGTATAATTTATTTGTCATTATTTCTGTTTGGAAGAGAGCTTCTACAAAACATCTGTATACTGTTGGAAATTTATTAATTTATATATAACTAGCATTCATCTCAAAAAAACCTACACATTGTTTTATAACACCTAGGTCACGTTGTTAAAAAATACTTTTAATAATTATTATTCATAAATTTTAATTTTTAA
>MOOZ01000171.1:862083-873474 GCA_002930495.1 Cecropterus lyciades
ATATACAAATACTATAGCCAAAGAGATTTTATTACAAGTTCATACATACTATAATGCGAAAAGACTTTTTCCCCAACCTATTATAACTAGCATTCATCTCAATAAAAACTACACATTGTTTTATAACACCTAGGTCACGTTGTTAAAAAATACTTTTAATGATTATTATTCATAAATTTTAATTTTTAAATTTTATTTACCTGTTGTCCCCGAGGTCCCTGTGGCCCAGATGGCCCTACCAAACCCGGCATCCCACTTGGCCCTCTTTCCCCAGCAGGTCCAGGTGGACCGGCAAGTCCTTGTGGTCCCACTTCACCTTCACTGCCCCTTTCGCCTTTGGCTCCTTCTGGTCCAGGTGGCCCAGTAAGACCTTGAGGGCCGGGCGCACCAGGTCTGCCTGTATCACCAGTTGCGCCTTTAGCGCCATGGATACCTGGTGTTCCTGCTGTTCCTGGACTACCTTGAGGCCCCTAAAACATTTAAAAAGAGATTAAGCTTTGCGATTTTACCGAAATGTAAATGAAACCAATAATAAAAGAAACATACATTTAGAGCTTACAAAAGGCGAAGTTAAAGTATTATTTCGTATATTTATTTTCTATTGTACTTTTCTAATGTACAAAATATTCAATTACTGTAAAGTGGCATTAAAAACGTTAAATTAATATGATCCATGGTAGTAATTAAGATTTTTTTGAGACATTGTAGGTGTTTGCCAATTATAATACTCGTAGGTAATTATTTTGACTGTCAATTTTAAGCTTTCTTACAGTGTAATAGATCCTTTACTAAAAATAACGGGGGGTCTAAATTTAACATACTGGTGGTCCCAACTCCCCCGGTCTTCCAGGTAACCCAGCGTGTCCAATATCGCCCTTAGCGCCTTGTTCGCCCCGAGCTCCCTTAGCGCCGGCAGCGCCAGGCAAGCCGCGTGGTCCCATCTCACCAGTCTTGCCTTAAATATAAAACCAGATACATTTTATAATCACATCATCACTCATATCATTATCACAAACTCAAGAGATTTTTGCTACTATGACTACCTATGATCATTGTTGTATTAATCCTGAGCATGGGTCCCTTAAAAATAATAGTTATAGTTAACGACGGTAGTTAAGTGCATGTTGATTTCAAAAAACTTTGGAAACGCTGTTGAAAATGATGTAATAGTAGTTAAATACCTCACTTACCACAATAAAAGGATATACGAATTTTAATGAACTTATGACTAATTAATTTTAAAATATTGTGTATTTCTGTCTGTATTAAAATAATTAAATATTGATTGGGCATTTTTGTTTTACCTGGGCTTCCAGGTGATCCCTGCTGTCCCTTAGCTCCAATATATCCTCTATCTCCCTTTAGTCCAGGCATGCCAGCCAAACCAGGCGGTCCCGGAAGACCAGGGGCACCTTGAAGGCCTGGCTGACCACGTTCTCCAGTAGACCCTGGAGCACCCACCTCTCCAGGTACCCCGGGTATACCAGGTTCTCCCCTCTCCGCTGGCTCTCCTGGGGGACCTGTTGGTCCCACCGGGCCTTGAGGGCCTTGTTCACCTTGACGACCTGGAAGAAGCAGTTTATTTTGTATATTAAAAGTTGACTTAATTTTTTCAATGTATATTACAGTAATATTCCTGATATTTATTAGGTACTTAATCAGGTACCCAATAAAATGTTAAAAATTATTATAAGTTTCTAATTACATTTTTTTTTTCAAAATTGTGTGAGAAGTAGTATTTGCATGAATTTTATTAATATAATTCATACTTAAAGGGTAAAAAATGGTTTACTTCTGAATTTTATTATTAATATTAATTTTTCATGGAAAAATAATACCGGATAATGGCATTAATTATAAAATAAACTGATTTATTACCTGGTGCTCCGTCATTGCCCTGGGGCCCGGATGCACCTCTTTCACCCTTTTCTCCTGGTAACCCAGATACACCACGTGGACCAGGTAGACCCATAGCACCAAGTGGACCAGGATGACCTTTGCTGCCTCTAGGACCTTCTGGACCCTAAAATTTTATTAACCTTTTAACATTTTTTTTAATTTTCAATGTGAATTCTAAATAAATTACGAGTAAAAAATCTATAGCTTAGATTTTTTGATGTAGACCCCATTATCCCGAAGCTCATTTTACCTCAGTACTTCGTTTTGTTATAGGCAAGCATCCTAAAATATAATTAAAATGGTGATGTCTATTAATCTTTTGCAAACTTGTGTAGGTATGATCTATGATCTTATTTTTTTTCATAATAACAAATAACAAGGCAAAAAATGCCTTTCATTATTTCCGTAATAGTATTCTGGTTTAAAGAAAAACATCTCATACGATGCATTACAACTCGGATTGAGTTACATAAGAGCTAGATTTTATTTTAGGTAGGGTGGTAAAAAAATCTTACTGGAGGCCCATCGGCTCCTTGGGCGCCAGCTTCCCCTTTCTCTCCAGGTGTTCCTGTCAATCCTGGTATGCCACGTTCACCTGTAAATCCTCTTTCACCTCGAGGTCCTGATGGACCTGGCGGACCGGCTGGGCCAGTCAGGCCTGGTTCGCCTTCTTTACCCTGGGAGCCAGGTAATCCGGCCGCTCCTGGCATACCCTAGAAACATATATTATTTAATTATACTATAACTATGTGCAATTTTTAGCTGAGCGATTTAGTAGTAATATTACTAATTCTTTCAAATTAATATCATGTTTATTTTCTATTAAAAATGGCGTTTTAAGTCTATGATCGTGATTATTATAAAACTTACAGGAAAACCAGTCGGTCCAGGTGGGCCTTGAGGTCCTCTTTCGCCAGCGGGTCCAACGGAGCCCTGTGCTCCTTGGATTCCAGGACTGCCATCTCTACCGGCATCCCCTTTTGGTCCTGGTGGACCTGGCTGCCCAACTTCACCGTCTTTACCTGGCTCACCCTAAAAACATTCAATCAATATCAGCGTAATGAAAAAACTCTAAGTCTATGATCAATATAGATAAATCTGACATTACATATGGTGGTTGTGGTTTTACTTTAGTGGTCCACCACCATCGCACTTACATCTGCATTATGCCAGCAGTTCTATGGTTGTTATAATAACACTTACTTAACTTGTCCCTAAAAATATTAACGCATTTGTAAATTTCAGAGGTGAAATGTTTATAAAGGAGTAATAAAAACTAAGAATTAAGTGATTTATATAAAGGCGTAATTAAATGTACCTGTAATCCTCTTTCCCCTGGACTACCCATTAGTCCAGGCGTTCCATGTAAGCCTTGAGGTCCTTGCTCGCCGGGCCGGCCATCTGCCCCAGGTATACCTCTTTCGCCGGGTGGTCCAGATTTACCCATAATACCTGGTCTTCCTACAATACCTCTTTGTCCAGGCAACCCTTGTGGACCGGGTCTTCCGGGGTCCCCATAACTTCCTTTAGGGCCGGGTAGTCCAACACCCCCTCTTTCACCTGGTTGTCCTTTTAGCCCCATTAGACCATCCGCACCAGGCATGCCCCTGATTCCTTGCAATCCTCTTTCACCTTGAGGGCCTACGTTACCAGCAGGACCTCTTAATCCTCGCTTACCACGTTTACCTTCCGGACCAACAGATCCAGGCAGACCTCTTGGTCCTGGGGCGCCTGTCTCACCTCTGATTCCTGCATCACCTTTAAGCCCTCTTTCACCGGGTTGCCCCTAAAACAAAGTCATCCAAGATATTACTTATAATTTTTTTATCTTAATAGATAGGGACTTGGGTAAAATCCATGCCTCACAGCTATGCAAATGCTTATGTAAAGAAATGATCATATATTATGTGTTTTTATTCGTGAAGATATTACTTAAGAAAGTTTTAACAAATGTTTATTAATTAAATTGTCAGTAAAACATAGCTTATACAGTTGAAAATCCAAAAAACTATTTTCCCTTAGCACATCTTTAAGAAAAAAAAGATTCTTACAGGCATTCCTTTGATTCCCGGTAGCCCAGGGTCTCCAGCGACACCAGGTGTACCTCTAGGTCCTGGAAAACCCTGGGGACCAGCAGCGCCTGGTTGTCCCGCAACTCCTTTCTCTCCGGGGATACCATCCCGACCTGCTAACCCGGGTGCTCCTACTTCCCCGGGTTGACCTGGTCGACCAGCCTCACCCCTTGGTCCTTGCATACCCTGACTACCTTTAGGTCCCTGCACTCCTTGTTCACCTTTTATTCCCGGAGATCCTGGGAATCCAGGGGCACCAGGTTTGCCAACATTTCCCTGTAATTGCACAATTGAAATTATGTTTGGTAATATTTATTATGATATACAATATTTTTGGTACATGTTTAATTCGTGTGGAGTAAAGCAAACAATGTCATGTTACAAAATTCAAACAACTATCAGAAAATTTGACAAACCATTAGTCCTGGTGGTCCAGGAACTCCATCCACTCCTCGTATTCCGGGTGGCCCAGGAGGACCTTCTCGCCCTCGCTCGCCTCTGGGTCCAAGAGGTCCCTGCAAAAACCAAAATATTGATTAATTTATGTCTTTCAAAGATTATTTTAGTATATTTAGTTGAACTTATCTGTTTAATAACTATCTTTATTTTAATCCTTCAAGTAGTAGTACTTACGATAAGTCCTGCAGGTCCCATAGGTCCAGGTAAGCCAGTAGGTCCCTTTTCACCCGGAAAGCCTTGTTCGCCTTTAGCACCGTCTTTACCATCAAAACCTCGATGACCCTTCAACCCCTGGATTCCCGGTATACCAGGTGTTCCTCGAGGACCTGGTTGACCAACTGCACCAGCTGGACCCGGTTCGCCGTCTTCACCTGGAGCACCCTAATTAAAAAATCCGATTAGTATCACGTAATTTTCCACTCTTTCTTTTAACTTCTTATATATTTAGATATTTTAAAATGTGATTAGAAGAAGTGCCAAGTGCATTCAACGAAACTGATGATAATTCATCACCGTCACATACTTAAAAGTAATAGTGATCACTTTGCCACCGCAACTTCTTCCTCGATTACTACGTTTATTGCATAGAAAATTACAAATAGAACTTTACATCTTTTCCTGGTAATCCTTGTGGCCCTCTTTCTCCGGGTGGTCCAAGAGGCCCGGGAAGACCCGGTTCACCAGGCTCGCCTCGCGGTCCTTGGAAACCTTGGGGTCCTGGTGGGCCTTGCGGTCCTAAAATCAATTCAATTTCACCAAATATATTAAAAATTCTATCGGATTAATTACCAACTAGCTATCTTATGTGATAACCTATGTCATAAACTATCTGTGTGCCAATTTCATATATTTTTTTTGCGTAAAAGAGTAGCAAACATGCTCACAAACTTTCGCCTTTATAATATACTAGCTGTACTCTGCGCGCGTTGCTTCGCCACCAACTAAAGTAAATTTGAATAAAAATGGCGCCATCTATCGAAAATTGGTCGTACCAACTCAGAAACCTTCATGGGCTCATGCACAACAACTTTGCTAAAGATCAGCGCATCACACGATCAAATGCATTGTTTACGATTCAATAAAGGACATACAGACAAACATTCATTTTTATATATAAAGATGTAGGGTAGGAATATTGGTTTGAAACTTGTTTTCATAAATTTCGCCGTTCAAAAGACATAGACACTGATATCTTTATCTTTAATATATAATTATGTTCTATTGTATAATTTTTTTCTCCATGCAGTTTGGGTCATAAAAGATAAGTCTAGGCTGGGGCGGTGAGCATGTTGCGCGGGCGCAACGCCATTATCAATAAAAAACAAATGAGTCTTCGAAAGCAGGTGCACGACGGCGGTGCAGTATACAAAGAGTTTTAAATATTCTTATGTTATGATCATTCTTTGTCAATTGTTCTGTATTTGTTTTTCATCATTACCCCCACCCTGCAAATTAATGCAATGCTTATTTAGTACATATATATGGAAGAGAAAATAAGAGTTTTTGCGCATTCGTTCTCTGAATTTCTTTAGTGACACAATTGTTATTCTTATTTTAATAAATACGTTGTTTTATATATTTTTCTTTCATTTTTATCACAATCCCACATAGTGACAAAACTAAATACACTATCGATAACGCTTATCGACAGCAATAATGCGCATCACTATGCCCGCTCATAAGACCCGTGAGTAGGAGAGATAAATACTCGTTTCACCGATCCGAAGTTTTAACGACGTTTACCTGGAATTCCTCTAATGCCTGGCGTTCCAACGGACGCTTGCATATAATGGTAGGGGTCGAAAGCCGGGCCTTTGTCACCTCCAGCTGTCGCAGCCAGTTGAGCTAGATATGCATTTACCTAAAATTTATTAATTATCTTGAAATAAATTATGCTACGTTTAGGCCTATATGTAAAATATTTAGTTAACAAATTACTTTCTATACAACTCAAAATATTTCTTATCTTTAACTAAACGTATATCTAAATGTTTAGCTACGTACATAATTACAGAATATATTTACTCGTACTTATATGCTAAAATAATATTATAATTATTTTCATTTATTGACCTCTTGATAAGTAGAAATGTTTTAGCAAACAGAATAAAAACAATCAAAGTAATATAAAAAAAAATTGTGCGTTTATTTCAACTTATAGCTGAAGGTTTCTAGTGTCCCGTTGGAAATTAAACCATATAAAAAAAAATTGCATTGTTTTAAAGTATATCTCAATGTCAGTAAATAAAAATACTACGAATGTACAATAATTAAATGAATAAATAATTCATGAACTGCAATATATTAAAAGAAAAAAAACAATATTAATCAAATTCTTACATCAGGCATAGGTCCAACAGGACCAGGCATGCCCGGTGCTCCCGGCACGCCGTTACTTCCCGGAACCCCAGGTGGTCCAGATGGGCCATCGTCCCCTGGAGGGCCTTGGAAGCCCCTAACTGAAGTCGGTTGCACTCCTACAACGTAAGGTCTACCGGTGCTTGGATCTATATATACAGAAAATACCATAAAATATATATAAAATATTCTTATCCTTATCCTATCTTTATCTTTAGCTTTATTATTAATCTATAAAAACGAAAACTATGGTACCTTTTGTTATAAATATAGCGTTATTTTACTTTTTCATCCCCCTTAAATGTCTCACGTAATTATGTAGATGTCCCCATACCTGTCTTCCACATTAAAAATATTTGATTTGTACGTACCAATACCATAATAGGATGTACTTACTTGTAAGACACATAGGTAGCACGGAGCAGTTGACACGTCCAGTAAAACACTGGCAAAGAGTACAATTGTCTCGTTTCCACGTGTCTCCATCAGACCAGGAACGTCCAACATCCACGCATTTTACGGTAGGTGGCGCTATTACAAAAAATGCATTTATTACACACTTACAAAATTATGGTACGCTTACAATTTTATCATGCCTAGTATGCCTTATAAAATGTATTAAATGGTTTGTTAAAGTATGAAATGTTCGGATTTTAAAATGTTAAGGGTTAAAGACGCAACATATCTAAATACCTCGACTGACTTGCTGAGCAGGTCTTCGATAAACAGGGGGATCTGAAGGACAAGATTTATTTTTCTTAAAAATTAGCTTTTGTTAACTTTCGAATAATAACTGATCGATAATATTAATTAATAAAAAATATTAACAACAACTGACATTATACATGTATCTATCCTAATAAAATTGTATTCCATCGAATTCCATTCAACCAAAAATGTTGAAAAATGATGAAATAAGGCATGGCCTCTATAGTATATGAAATTATTTAACGATGCTCTTCGCTGTTTCACCTGTATTTTATAATATTACTAGATGAAAACCCGGTTTCGCTCGGTTGAAATGCGACTATAGGTAGGTAGATATTTTTGTAGTTATAATCAAATAAAAGGTACTACATCTTAGACTTAGAAGCAGATACTCGTAAAAGCTGCCAGTTCTCTAGACGCCCCCTTACTTGTAATAGTTAGTTTACAGTTTAATATACTGGTCCCAGTGCTAGCGACACCCAAATTCACATTCCAAGCATACTTATACCAACTTACACACGTTCTGAACGCCGCAGCGTGATGCAGATATGTAACGCCATAAGTAAAAATTTGTAACGCCATCTAGTATAAAATATCAAAACTATGTAAGGTAAATAACGCCGCTAGATGGCATGTTTATCCTATTATTACGTGAATCGACTTTAAGGAATTCAAGATGGCATCCGAGTGGCCAATATGGCAACTATTTGCACCATTAGAATTTAACAAAATACTCGGCAATCCGAATTTTGCGGATATATATCAATATTTTTTTATGTTGTATTATTTAGGTAAGTTTTCAATTAAAACTACCGTACCCTTTGACGGAATTATTTATAAAGATTTTAATTCCGTAGACGTCATATTTATTACATATTAAGAAATAGTTCAAAAAAATCATTAAGTGTAATTCCCTATTCTTGAACAGAAATATTGTTTTTAAGGTTCGACGAAAAGGGAAGAACAATATGCTTGGACCGGGGAGGTACGAGTACAATCGCACGAAACAGCTTATGCGTTTCAATGGTAAATTGTGGATTCCGGATTCCTTACATATGAGGCGACCATCTTAGTTTTTAACAATATATTTGAATTATATAATATATTTTTTCTCCTGTATAGGTCCCTCGGCAAAAAAAAAAACCCTAGGAGGTTGCCATCCAACGTTGAAAAACATATACTTATACCATTGCTTAAAACGTTCGAAAACAAACAAACTAAGTAGTTAATCAATAAAACTTACGTAAAGTTGATCCCCGGAAATCTCGCGCCGCCAATATGACTAGAAAGTTATAAACAAAGATTGAATGTTACACATTATCATTAGCAATTGATAGCCAGATATGAATTTTATTTTTAAAAACTTTTTATAAGAGTCAGACAGAGTCGCTTATACTGGGTGAGTCGCTTATACTGCAAGCATAAGCGTTGCCTTGCATTAACAATTTGCATCGATATGCCATGCCCAATAAGATGTGACACATACATTTGTACGCGTTTAAAGCGAAAATTACGAAAAGCAACACAACCTCTGTGGCCGAACGAACTTCTATTAGTTGGACCCGACAGTTTTATTGATTACTAACAGACGACTAACAGCTCTTGTTGTCCACATTATATTAACACTTAAACTTTAATACTTCTAACCTTATGAATAAATCAAGTCAATTCCGAATAAGCCAGCGAACTGTCGGGCCTACGTAAAATGAACGAGCTCTAATGGTTCCATTTTCTTTGAAGCACTACTTTCCCGAGCTACTTTCATAATGACAGTAACCAACTATCAAGTAGAACACATTTCTCTTGCATATTTATATGTGTATGCTACTATAGTAAACGAAAATTAAGTTAATCAAAGCAAACAAATATGAAATTAAATATGAACAACGATTCATACCATTCTCATCCTCATCAATGGGGTTGTAATCGTCATAGTTAACTAGATCTGGTTCCTGGGCCTGTGGCAGCTGGTCAATATCCCTTACTGCTTCCGCGAGGTCTTTGCTGGTCGCCGGCAGCACCAGCAGCAGACAAGTGGCTAGGACTCGCCACATGCTGCCTGCTGATAAAGTAATATATCAAGAATTGTAAAACATAAGTCAGATTTATGTGATTCTTTGCCGAGTGTTAATATACAATATCGGAAGAAACATCACTGGGCGTTCAATACCGATGGCGATCCATGTTGATATCTGAAAGATCCACCTAATAAAGAAGGAATAGAAGTATATGTACGTAATCCACGCTAGCAGGCATGCGCTAAGCATTAGGGCTAGTATAAGTCAATTCGTATCCAAAACTAAATTACTGATGATTACAACATCAACCCAGTAGATAGCACAACAAGACCTTATTTTTATAGCCCTTAGAGTTGAGAGATAGCAAGGTATCTTCGACCAATCTCGGGTCTACGTCGTCAGACGTCTATAGGCGGCAGTGGGCACTTACCACAAGTTGATCTTTATGCTCGTTTGCAACTTCTATACTTTAAAAAAAATTCAAAAATTGAACAAGCAATAAAGAATTACTGCATTACAAATATCGATGAATAAGTAGTCGATATCTAATCGGAGAATAACTGCAAGAAGGCAACTTTGATTTGGCTAAAACTTTACACATCAATGACCGCGTAAAGTCAAGATACATATAATTGCTTATTTGATACAACCGTTTGAAAACTTGAATGATGGAATGCATAGCCTATTTCAAACGTCATTGGAGACCTACTTTCTGAATGTGCCTATAAAGAAATTGGGGCACTCCCGTCAGATGTATCACGGCTCAATTACATACGCGCGTAGCTGACTTTTCGTCCTACTAACCTTTACGCGGCCAACAACCACATCTATCTGCATAGAGCTGACAGCGACAATTGTCGTTAAAATTAGTTTTAGCAACTGATGCTCTGATATATATGTTTATTGTGCAATTGTTTCTATGAGGTCGGTGGCCACTTTCGTTCATTGGAATTTCGGTTCCAGTATGTCGTTACTTTCAATTGATGTATTTGAATACGCATTTTATTACCTTATTAGTGTGACAATTATTATTTATGGGACTTGTAAGATACCAATTTCTAAGCTAGAGATCTATCTCCTCATACTAAGGGACATATGATTTGAAATCTACGAGGGCGGTTCAATAAGTCCTTAGCAAATCATGGAGATGGCGCTCGTAGCATCATNNNATAACAATGGAGAAAAGTGAGTTTCGAGCAGTGATAAAACATTTCCATTTGAAGGGCTTGAAGCCAAAAGAAATAAAAGCTGAGTTGGATGAAGTCCATGGCGTGTCTGCTCCTTCGTTCGCAACAGTTTACAATTGGGTTAACGAATTTAAACGTGGTCGTTTATCCACAGAAGATGAAAATCGACCGGGACGACCAGTTGAGGTGTCTACACCTGAAATGATTGAAAAAATCCGAAAAATTATTTTGGATGATAGACGACTTAAAGTGCGCGAAATAGTTAAAGCTACAGGGATATCTCAAGGTGCAGTCTTTTCCATTTTGCATGACAAATTGTCATTGAAAAAAAATTCCGCGAGATGGGTGCCGCGTTTGTTAACTGAGGAGAATAAGAACAATCGTGTGGTCGACTCTGAGACTGTTTTGGCGATCCTGCATTGCAATCCCAAGGAGTTTTTTCGTCGGTACATTACCGTCGATGAAACGTGGATTCATTATTACACTCCAGAGACGAAAAGACAGTCTCAACAGTTGATTTTCGAAGGTGAACGGGCGCCAAAGAAGGCGAAAACAGTGAAATCGGCTGGCAAGGTTATGGCTACTATCTTCTGGGATGCACAAGGTATCATCTTCATCGACTACTTACAAAAAGGCAAAACCATAACAGGAGCGTATTATGCGTCATTGTTGGACAAGCTGAGCAAGGAA
>MOOZ01000172.1:4559-15179 GCA_002930495.1 Cecropterus lyciades
TAATGTTAATGTATGTCACGTTACATTTCTTTTTAACGCGGGTGAAACCGCGAGCTCAGCTAGTATATAATAAGAGCCGACAACGGCAACTTCTATCACTTCTAGATATGGAGTTTAAATATATTTTGATCCGTTAAAGTAAGTTTAGTCGTAATTTTGTTTTGTTTCAATTACAAACATACTGACAGAAAAAAAATATAAATGTATATTATTATTTCCTCTAATTTTTCTGTTTTTGTAAATATGATATATGTGATGTGCAGACACGCGTAACTTTCATATTTTTATTCGTATATAGATGTGGTTTAAGATAGTAATTCGATATCTATTTACCGTTAAAAGTTTTTTCACAAATCAATATCCCTTCGTTCCCTACAAAATAAATCATATTATGTGGTCTTATGGATTTTTCGTTCGTAATTTGAATCCAAGGTTGTATTTAAAATTATTTTTCATATTTTATTTTTTTATTTTCTGAAGCAAAAATTAATAGCCTGAATATGTTTTACATCATAAACCTATTATCACCTGCTGGGCAGGGATTTTTTATAATAATAATCAAAAGGATTAAGGCTCGCGTGCGGTAATAATCCTCTTGCCCTTTTCAAAACAGAGTTAAGAGCTGACTTTTCGAAATAAATTAATAGTATGTATATTAACTTCATTTGTTAATTTGTATAAAGCACCTGTGAAACTAATATGGTGACCATGCCTTTCGTTTTAACGAGACAATCTTGAATTATCACACTACTGGTTGAAACGATAAATTTAAAAATAATTTGTCTTCCACTTTAACTCCGCACCGTAAGGTTGTCCGGTGTAAACCGCTGATTAGCGATAAGACCGCTTGTTGTATTGTTTTAAAATTGTATTTTCCATTGTTATTTTTATTTTGTTTCGTACAGTAAAGTGAATTAATATTATTATTTAATAGTATTGTCACGTTTCAATATTTATCTTTAAATCTCTCGCTGCAATAGAGAGAGATTTAAAGATAAATATTTCAATCCAAATTGTAAACCAGCTGTGATGGCAGAGGCAGATGGCAAAGCTATGGTCATAACCTCTATACGCTGAGTTGGCAATGTGTCTACCGATTTAAGCTGGAAATTGTAATCTATAAATAAGACACCGATATTATTTAAGGAATTATCAAACTGTATGTTTTTTACTTCCCCAAAAACCACACTGTCCCGTTTTAATTCGAATCGAATGGTTACCATTGACGCCGGTGACACGGTTATGGGGCGTAATAACAGCTCTGGGTACGGAGCTGTCGATCTCGACCGCGGGCGTGTAATGGCGAGACGCCGTTACTTTGTGACACTCTTCCCTGTGGGTTAAGTCAGCGTCTGTCATGCATTAAACACCATAACAAAGCTGGTAATGCTATTTTTAATGAGCACGCTCGTGACTTCTCGATGTTAAGAATAGCTACATAGATATAGTACTTATATATGTATGACGTGTCTTATAGTTTCAATTTAACAAGGAAACCCCCTAGGGGTTGATTTCCCATAAATGGTAAATTAGTGTCATATTATTTGTAACCAGAAAACAACATACTAACTTATAAGGCGTTTATTTCGAACTAGACAGATTTTTAAACAAACATTTCAGTCAGGACACACGTTTTTATAAGTACAGATTTCAGAAGTTTTATTTTTGACCCTGAGTGATATTTGGTACGAGTAAGTCTTGTTCAAGTAAGGTTCGCATCACTATGTTAATGTTTACAGTATTTATACCTATTAGTTACATATTGCGCTTTACTAACAGTGAAAGTATACTTAAAATAAAAGTTATGAAATTTTATGATCATGGCCAGCATCCGTCCATCACCAGATAAACTCAATAATATTTTATTGCATTGTCATCGAGCTTACATAATTTCAAATATCTGCGAATTCGGTTATTGGAAGTAGTTGAAGTTGAATTACAAGATTTGACCCTAACATGGCAAATACTGAAAAACTTTTAGGTAAATTAAAATATTCAAGCTTTTTACCCGACTGCGTCAGGAGGTTGTTTTGTGAGCATGGTCTGATGCATGTCGATTTATTTGGGAAGCTTTACAGCCCAAACGGTTTCGGTTCCTGTTTACATAGACGATCATCTTAGACCTCGGGAGTAGCAACGTATCTATGTTTGACTTCAGATAGAATCCTTGTTCTATATGAAGTTCCTTACACGTACCCATGGGCGGCAATGACCACTTACCATCAGGTGGACTGCATGCTCGTTTGCTACTGCTAATTTATAAAAAAGTAAGTATCTCTCTACCTTTTGAACCAGAATACAATAGCGATACGCACAGCTATTATAAGATTTAAGGCAGAAATATGTAAGTCTAATAGTGGAGTCACTGTAATTTATCTATGAGTTTACGTCCTTTAATTTATCATGATAATTTCCTTCAAAAATATCTAACGTTTTATTAGTTATTGTGTGTTTTTTCCTTGAATGACTGCTTATATTAGATCTGTAGTTTAAGGTTACTTGGAATATAAATATGACATCATTTTTAAATGTGAGAAACACTTTAAAATTAATATTTCCTTCTTCAATCATAGGAAACATAAACAAATATATTATTGGAAATCAATAGCTTTTTTATTGTTAATCCATGGATAAAAATCCTATTTTGTGTTGAATTTCTTTACCATAGATCTATTCACAGCAGATTGTGATAGTAATGTAACGATAAACAATGTATAAAACAGGGATCATCAAGGGATTCAAGCAGTGATAATCATTTTTAATACTTACATAATTTTAGACAGTTTAGTGGTACGTGCCTGGGATTCGAACGTCGAATCTTCAATTGTGAGGGTGACTAACCATTAAGCTATCATTACACATCATTTAGAGTCCCAATATCAGCTGATGATTCTAACTATGAATTGTGTAGACTCAGAAAAATGTTGTCTTTCAGTCTAGTACTAACCCTATCTCTCGTGACTTGGACAGCAGATCCAGTTAAGATCACTTACGGTAAGCACCGCACAAGTCAAACAAATCGCTGCGACATGCGACCGGCGATTATCTTCGGCCGTTATCCGCTAAACATTGCATTTCACATCAAACTACTATAGTAACAGTGATGTAGTTACGATCGTGCGGTGGCTATCACGAAGACGATAGTTGCACACGATAGAGACAGTTAGACGCCAAAATAAGTCTAGAATTTAGACTTGGATTTCTATTTCTAGTTCTGAAATGTAACTACGATGGAAGGGTGTGATTTCTGGTTAACTTTTATATAAAATGAACATTTTAGTCTTCGGGATAAGCAAATGGTGCAGTAATGTCAGAAGTCTAAATCTTATGACTCAAGAATTAACACTTAAAAGATAAGTCAAGGCGTGAGTCGGCAAAAATGAGTCGAGTCTTCTCAATGTGACGTAAAAGACTGAGTCGTCTTTCACCATTACCCTAAAAGGCACCTAAGGATTAAATATATGTATAAGAAAGACTCCAGCCACTAATGTAAAATGCGTGTCTAATATCAAAATGTACTAACAGAAGAGCTAAATTTAATTTAACGGACTTACAATATACTATAATCATAATCTAGGTGCAATGGATTAAAGGAAACACTGACGAACATTCACACGATATTAAGCGAAGTATGTGTTATACTTAATTTATAGGCCACCAAGTACCAGGAAGCCATAATCATATAGTAAATCAAGTGAGCAGATACACGCTCCATTCGTGATGTTAAATGATGTACGGGTGTACGTGTTGATACTTCGTTTCGAAGCTAACATTCTACATCATAGAGCTTAGCCTTTATAGGATAGTGCCTTAGATCACTGTTTACGTTATCGCTCATTGCAATGTGAAATGCATGTTTACGTTTACGGCCCTAGATTGGAATGTACTTTGTAACGTAAATCTTTTTGAGGAAACGTGATAAAGACACAGGTCCTACTGCCTACCAAGTTTGAAGGAACTTCTAAGAAATCTATACAAGTAAATAAAACTGATAATGTCAATAAATGATATCATACTAAATGTCACGTAAAATGTCATTCTGTTTGATATAATGACATTACATGCTTATACACTAAAAATACCGACACTATAAATACCATTTAATTGGTTTTATTAAAAAATCAGTTTAGTACGGACATCCATGGGTGGCTGTAGCCTCTTAGCATCGAGCGGATACTCGGTTACTACTTCAATATTAGTAGATAGATAGGATTGACCCAGCCTCGAAAAATATTCGAAATTCGAAAAATATTCTTCTACGTTTAAGGTTATGACCCTAGAACATGTACACCATAAAACCAAAAATCACCCTTAATGTGATGACACGTGTATTTTTATAAATAAAAATATATCCACGCATCCAAGTCTACTGTTAGAATTAAAGTCAGCCTTAACTCTTAACCGTGTCATAACCGCTAAACCTAGTTTCCCGCCAGTGGTTGAAAATAAACTGCTCACGTATTTTATATTTTCACACGTTGTTAATTTCAATGCCTATAATAGTACCTCCATTATAGTAAAATAGGCATTTTAGTAAACAAATAGGCACTTGTGAACGTAATTACGAATTAAATTGCGTGTTTTTGTTTTATGGAACCATTCATAGATGAACATGTTTTGTATAGATGTGTGTACAAAAAATGCATTATCCGTGTGCAAATTAAAAGTAATAGGGTTGTATTCAAAATTTTCAGGCACTCAATGCTAAAATTCTTGAGAATTTTTACGTCTTTTTTTTATTATATTGAAGTAGCTAACAAGCATGCAGTCCACCTGATAGTAAGTGGTTACTGCCATGGAAATTTGTAAGCAAATTCAAATAGAACAAGGGTTCTATCTAAAGTCCATCACAGATACGTTGCGACTTCCGATGACAATGATGGTCGCCTTATATATAAGTAAGCAGACAATTACATCCTTTCACCAAAACGAAAGAACTGCTTCACGCTAGAAATAGATGTGGCGGTGGTCAAACAGGGGAGGTCAAACTTCACTGGTTGTACCATCTAGTAATACATGAATTAAAAATTTTTATAATAACAATTTGAAAAATTATGGTAAAGTTTGACGATGGTAGATCTACGCTGATTGATATCTTTAAATATTCAACAAGTTTACCGCTCTCTCCCTTACTTAAAAATGAAAAAAAACTTATATAAAGTGAGTACAAGGAAGTAACACATCGCATTAAACGTTACTACAGACACGATCAGAGCCGAGATCAAAGTTGAACTTTACCATATTTGGGGTTGCGAACTCAATTTGCATGTTCGCGGTCCAGATGGCGCGCAGATCGCGATAACGGACAGTTAGGTACTGTCCAGTGGAGTATGTGTTTTGTCTTCACAAGTTGCGATGCGGGTTCGAATCTGTGTTATTATTATTTATGTGACTTTTCTACTGTGGTTTGACGGGACTTACGGTAAAGGAAAACATAATCAATTTTTCAAGTGTGTAAGTTTTCAATCAGAAAACTTACACACTTGAAAAACTCAATTCTCTTACAAAAACTCAAAGTGTTTAAACTCTACCAGTTCGTACTTGGCCAGCGCGGTGGGCTTTAACCTAAAAATCTCATATCCAGAGAGGACCCCGATCCCAGTAATGGGATATAATAATAGGCTAGTGGGAATAGGGTATTTTATAGGGTAACATAAAATACATTCTACCCCGAAAACTAAATAAAGTTCCTATTTTAAAATTATAAGCAATAAAAGCAAGTTACATATATTTCATAAAAATCTGGTACTTGTGATGGTAAGAAGTAACTTGTGATTTCAAATGTTTTGATATAAGATAGCCTGCATGTCAGAGGCCATGACGTTCTCAAAGGTTCTCACCTTTGAGAACGTCATGGCCTCTGACATGCATAACCAACATGCAATTGGCCTGCATGAACTATGACCTAGACCCTTTTAACTGTCAGGATAGGTTCCCAGCAGTGGGCTAGTAGTAATAATTTTTTTTTATAAACCTGATTCAGCAAACGAGTATGCAGTCCTACTGATGGGAAGTAGCTACTGCCGCCCATGGATATCTGTCATCCACCCCAGATAAGATCAGCCTTACCTGAGGTTGGCCACAGATGCATCGCTACTCTCGGATAAGTATGTCTCCCTTACTGCACCATTAACACACACACACGCTTTCTACGCCCATAGCCCCACAGCAGGATTTTCTCCTGTGTCGTGGGTGCCATGGACACACAAAGTCGAATACACAAACACCCAGACCCAGAACAGAAATCTAAACTCATCATTTAGATGTATGTCTGGCCGGGGATTGAACCCGGGACCCACTGCGTGTCAGCCAGCTTCACCACGTGGGTCATCACACTCACACATTCAGACTAAAACGCAACAGCGCACTGTTGTTTTTAGGCAGAAATAGGTGAGGCAGTGGTGCTTCCGGAGTTGAACGATAAAGGGTCTACCACCTTCAAAATTTTTGAAGTTCAGAATCTGAATTTAAGTTAAACTTATTTACATCGTCCCGGTCCAGATGGCAGGCAGATCTGATAACTATTTGAGGCTTTGACTCATTCTAGAGACTTTGGAGTTTGGAGCTTTTTGGAGCGTGTCTTACAATCCATGTCATGGTTTAGTTTAAGTAATGTTTAACTAAATAAACCGAAACTAAAAACATCAACGTAATAATTTTACTTTCTTTTAAAAATCATGAGTAGTTACTACAATTTTCCTTTATTACAAACATCGTCGGTTTACTTTTTACACCGGGAAAATTAGTATGGAAGTTTTGAAGTTAGAAACACCCCAGAAAGTGCCGATTTATTTCGTGCCTGATTAACACAAAATTAAAAACCAATGCTCTAGGTATATTTAAAGCAAGAAGTCTTAAAATTTCTAATAATTATAATCAAAACAGAGCTTAAAAATATCAATGAAAAAAATATCTGTCGATCATGTTTTCTACACTCTTAGCTCTTTATTACAACAGCCCTACACACAAACACAGTACCAGGCCAAAAAAAATTATGTAAACGCAAATATCATTCTAGTATTCAAAATATATCTGGACTTCGAGTCGGCGGACACTTGATTTATTACTAATGTCATATAACACCAACACTGTATATTTATTAACCCAACCCTACAACAATATACCTCATCATATCTAGATGCGATACATTTACCGATCTTTCACACACTGCACTCGTGTTCCCGCATACAATTTGTGTAATTAATTACTCAACAAAGTTACTGTTATAACGGGAAATTTGTAGTAAACTTCGTTACCAGGCAGATTCGTTATTTATTACCATAAGAGTAGGCGAATTTAGGGATGGCAATTCTTCCTAAAAAGGACGCTTTTTAAATCGATTCGAATCGATGTTATTGGTGTATCGATTTGTTATGCTCCATTGAAATTTATTATCTCTAATAACAATATTGGACACTTTGGGATCGCGTCGTAAAAAATAGCCTCCTATCTTCCGGGACGAGAAGAAACTGGCGTATTTTTGCCATATTAAAAATGTGATCGCAACAGAAAAATAGAATCAAATTTCTAGTATCGAGATCAATTAATAACTATAAATCGCTTTATAATATCTGTTAAAAATATTGATCCAAAAAATCTATTCATCGATTAAACGATCTGAAATAGCCACACCTACTAAGTGAACCAATAATGCATTCTAAATTGCTACGAGGAAGCTAAATTAACTAACATGAGTAGTTAGTAGTAGTAGTTGTCGAGTAAGTATAGGCTTACGAACAAATATACTTAATAGATAACAATTAATTAAACAAGCTTTGTATCGTGTTTAATCTATGTATGTTTATTTAAATATTTTATTCAAATTTGAGTTCCTAACTAAAAAAAAAAAACTAATTATTTATTGCGAATCTAGATGCTCTACTGACATCCAATAATTATTATTATTATGATTTACTTTTATGTCCAAATTATGACATTGATATATAATACTTTTATGGTTCCGGACCCAAAATATAATAATAACGAAACCATATTACTAAGCCTCCGCTATCATTGGAAGGTCATCGATAGACACTTGGGAATTTTACACCGTGTATATTCTATTGATGCTGTAACAACAAATACTGAAATTAAGAAAAAAGTTAATAAAAAGACGGTGTCAATACAAGAAACCGATATTAGTCAGCCTTTTTCATTTTATCTTTTAAATCGTAACTTGAAGGTACAGTAGATTTACATAATTCATTCATTGACATGTGTAGGTGCTACTATCAAAAATACAAAAAAAAGAAGTGAAAAATTGACGGTTTGGAACCCTTTGTGTGCGCGTTCTATTCGATCATGGCCAATGTTTTAATAATATCATTACCTGTAATATACACTAATTATGTTAAGTAATATTTGTGTATGTCATAGTATTGATGCTATATGAATATTATGAACTTATTTATTTTGATTACTTTTAACTTTACTGACGTACATTTTTGCTGGACATTAACAGAATTTAAATACATGCAACAATGTATTTGTGTATACTTCGTATATAAAATAAGGGAGACTAATTAAAATACTTTAAAAAAGTTTTCAAGCTGCTTTATTGAATAATACATTACGCTAAACTCAACAAAATTCAAAATAACAATAACATTGACGAATTACATTACGCTTTAAAACCCAAATATAAAAAATAAGTATATTATTATTCTTAAAGCCCAGTAATAAAAATAAGATATATAATTATGTGATTCTATTATATGAAATCACCGTAACTATTGAATCTGTTACTTCATATCATAATCCGCTGATGCTATCTCAATTGCAACAGGAAACCTACAACACGTCGCTTATCGGCGCAAGCGCATCTACCGCATTTCATTATTTTGCCTTCTTCACTCTTATTCGCATCAAAATTCTTGTCGCCTTATTAACCTCCTGAGGACTACAACCTGTGACAACCCCAGCTATGGAAATGTAAGTACGAGTTTCCTCTAAATACTTATGTTATAGTAACAACGTAATCAATGATTGTTATGAATAAACGTAATAATCTCTTACTTATAACATAGGTAACATTGAATATAGTTAACAAACGCATTTGACACATTTTCCATCAGCTGCAACACATTCTTGTTCAGATGTCCCAGCCTCTTGAAGATCGCAAGAGCAGTCATTGCAACGCTTAATCTTGCCCTCTTGGTCACGGCAAACGCAGATACAGTCGGCGCCATCAGTAGACACGCAAATACAAGCAGTCTTGTCGCAAACGCAATCACATTTTTCGCATTTACAGTCATCGCAGCGAACAATATTATCCTTGCTGTCTACGCACAAGCAGACACACAACTTTCTTCCAGTTGGGATACAGACGCATCCCTTCTTGTCGCATTTCTTCTCACATTTGTCACCAGATGTTGCAGTATGTTGTGAAGTGCAGGAGCAGTCGTTACAGCTCTTAATCTTGCCGTTTTCATCACGGCAGACGCAGACACAGGTAGCGCCACCAGTACTTATACAAATGCATGAAGCCTTGTCGCAAACGCAGTTACATTTGTCGCATTTGCAGTCGTCGCAGCGAACGATATTGTTTTTGCTGTCTACACATAAGCAGACACACGACTTTCCTCCAGTTGGGATAAAGACGCATCCCTTCGTGTCGCATTTCTTCTCAGTTTTGCTGCCGGACGTTCTAGCGCTTTCAGGAGCACAAGAGCAATCATCACAACGCTTAATCTTGCCCTCTTCATCACGGCAAACGCAGATACAGTCGGCGCCATCAGTAGACACGCAAATACAACCAGTCTTGTCGCAAACGCAATCACATTTGTCGCATTTACAGTCATCGCAGCGAACAATATTATCCTTGCTGTCTACGCATAAGCAGACACACGATTTTCTTCCAGTTGGGATACAGACGCATCCCTTCTTGTCGCATTTCTTCTCACATTTGTCACCAGATGTTGCAGTATCTTGTAAAGTGCAGGAGCAGTCGTTACAGCTCTTAATCTTGCCATTTTCATCACGGCAGACGCAGACACAGGTAGCGCCACCAGTACTTATACAAATGCAAGAAGCCTTGTCGCAAACACAGTTACATTTGTCGCATTTGCAGTCGTCGCAGCGAACGATATTATTTTTGCTGTCTACACATAAGCAGACACAAGACTTTCCTTCAGTTGAGATACAGACGCATCCCTTCTTGTCGCATTTCTTCTCAATTTTGCTTCCGGATGTTCCAGCGCTTTCAGAAACACAAGAGCAGTCATCACAACGATTAATCTTGCCCTCTTCATCACGGCAAACGCAGATACATTCGGCGCCATCAGTAGACACGCAAATACAAGCAGTCTTGTCGCAAACGCAATCACATTTGTCGCATTTACAGTCATCGCAGCGAACAATATTATCCTTGCTGTCTACGCATAAGCAGACACACGACTTTCCTCCAGTTGGGATACAGACGCATCCCTTCTTGTCGCATTTCTTCTCACATTTGTCACCAGATGTTGCAGTATCCTGAGAAGTGCAGAAGCAGTCGTTACAGCTCTTAATCTTGCCGTTTTCATCACGGCAGACGCAGACACAGGTAGCGCCACCAGTACTTATACAAATGCAAGAAGCCTTGTCGCAAACGCAGTTACATTTGTCGCATTTGCAGTCGTC
>MOOZ01000172.1:15302-26012 GCA_002930495.1 Cecropterus lyciades
CGCAACGAACAATGTTATCCTTGCTGTCTACACACAAGCAGACACAGGATTTGCCCTCAGTTGGGATACAAATACAGCCATCCTTGTTGCACTGCATGTTGCATTGACGATTCTTCTTTATGGTCACTGAGTAGCAAGGCATATTGATGTTGATATCTGTAAAGAAAAGAAAGATACTTAATATTTAGATCCTATAAACGAAACTCATAATTTTTTCAACATGATTTAGCGTTCTTTTACATAAAAATAGCAAACAACCATACAGTCCATCTGGTGATAAGTGGCCATTACAGGCTATGGACATCTGATATCAACCCCAATTAATTTAGTCTTACTAAGTTACGTTGATATCTCTAAAATCTAAATTTAATCGCCATGGATCAGTGTTTAGTTCTTAACACCCTTCAAATCAGAACTCAGAACTGTTGTTATTAGATAGAAACAAATGTGGCGGTGGTGCCTCCGGAGTCAAACAACAAAACGTTACTAGTTTTGTTGTTTGACCGTTAAAAATATTAAAACAAAAAAAACCGCTTACTACTGCTTAAGACGAAATTTTTCGACAGATTTTTTATGACGAAAGTTCATAATGATATTTAAATTAACGTTTATATATATACATATACATATCGCTATTTTGAAAAAATATATAACCTTTTACTTCACAATGCGTCAAGCCGTTTAGGCTATAGCGCGAGCCAAAGAAATGGACACACATACATACTTACATACAAATATACGCTCGAAGAACAGTTCTATGTTTTATTATGTATTTTAAAATACACACAAATTTTAAATCACACAAATTTTCATTAATTACACAAAATTAAAAAAAAAATGTGTGAAAAATGAGGAAACAACTACAGATGTGATTTTTAACGACTATACTTCCTTATTAGTTATATATGTGTAGGTAAAGTCTGGTTAAAAAGTGAAACATCATTTAAATACATAATTAAAATTAATTACCTCTTACACAACGGGTAAAATAATTGTGATCTAATTATACATTGTCCTGGTTTTATAAAATATACATAATTATCTAACTAAAAGCGAAACTATGTAAAGTAATTCAGTTATTTTACTTATTTTTTTTACATAAAAGGCGATATAGTCCTCAGGAATGGCGACAATTATCAGCTTTAAGTAGAACCCTAGCTGCTGAGGGGCCTTGAAAACTGGAGTTTCTTTTGAATGGAATAGGTTACAAAAGTCTAGAGGTGGCAGTGACACTTACTTTGCTACTTCAGTATTATAAAAAAAATTACTGTCAGTATTATAAAAAAAAAAAAACTTATCGAATCTGAAGGAATTTATAAAGACTCTAATGAGTGAGATATAATTTTAATTTTTGTAAGGTTTGAAAAATTGTTTTATTAGTCTAAGTAAATGGTTCTCATCTACTTTACAATTATTGTTGTAAATAAAGTTAAGGTAAAGAGGTTAGACTTTGAAAAGCAGCGTTATGTAGAGCATAAAAAAATAGAAACAGAAATTGAGAGACCTACTCACGGCTTCTAGATTCTATATAGGAACTTAAGCGTTAACTTTGGAATGGCGGACAATAGAATTGTGTAAAATCCTATATATTTTACGAAAGGCGTAAGAAACTTGTATATTTTACATTTTAAACAAAAAAAAAAAACAAAAAAAAAATATGATACCATTAAACCGAGAATCAACTTATTTACTGGTATTGAATATTTAAAAAAAACATACAAAAAATACTTACAGTTTCAAAATAAACAAAACAAGCCGTTATCAACACTTGTCAGCACAATGATTCACACTTATCAGCTATCAACCGTATGTATATGTAAGTCTGAGCTCACACTGGTAACTGATAAGCGCTCAATTGCCTTATATTATACTATTGCACACGGTACGAGGTTTGTGTCGCGAATCGTATGTACGAGAAGTTTGTGACGTGCGCAATATGTGCCGTGTACACTAGAGCGGTCGCCTGTAACGGAGGATGAGTCAAGCTTGATTTATGAGTCATATTTCACGTCACATAAATGAGGATTTCTTATGCAATAGAAAGTGGTAACTCTAGAAAAATATGGCTGCGTCACAATAACCGTATCCCTTTCTTTTATACATTCATGTGTGTGTACTGTAATAATAATATAAATAATGTATTTTGAACAAAGTGTAAAATACATATTATATAAAGAATATATAAAGAATGAAAAGAAAAAAAATCGAGAATACTTAATTGATTACACAATGCAGTACACGATAATAAAAAAGTAGACAATGCAATAAATTTAAAACATTATTTTTTTATTAAGATATGTTTATTTCTGTATATGTCTTTAAAATAATCCGAACTAAAAATTGAGTATTTTCTTACAATTGTTTAAGCCATTACACACATGTGCTTCAATCTATGAACACCTTAACGTTAAGCCGTGTGCAGTCGAACCGAGCGCAAAAAGGATATCGTGTCGTGTGACTTATTGTGATTTGCAAACGACACGAATGTTAAACAACTTTGAATCTTATGTACAAGGTTATAAAGGGTGTGTATAAATCCTTCTGACTAATATACTATTAATTAGATAAGAAGTAATGAACAATCAAGATATTAACGATTTGAGTGGATGACGCGTTTAACGTATTTTTTTTATTGAAATACAAACGCGTGTAATTCTGCAGATAATCGGTCACTACTGCATCTACAGGCAGCAGTGACCAATTATCTGCAGGCGTGTTTTTTTATAGTATGGAAGTAGCAAACGAACATGCAGCCGACCTGATGATAAATGGCTACTGCTGCCCATGGACATCTGTAATCAACCCTAGTTAAGATCATAGTCTCGCCTAAGGTTAGCCACAGATGCGTTGCTTCCCCAGAGGACCAGAACACAACAGCGCATAACACTGCTGTTATTAGGCAGGCATATGTGTGGCAGTGGTGCTGTCGGATCTGAACTATAAAGAGTTCTAGCACCTTCACGTGTGTAACGAGATCCTTGTAGAACAGGGATTCTACAAGGATCTGGCCTGAAGATATTCACAGATGTGTTGCCACTACGTAAGTCAATCGGCCTCCACACCCTTTGCCGAAACAAAGTAGGTAAAACGGTGATACCCTAGTCAAACTATACTGATTCTACTACGTCTCAAAACTTACTTAAGGTTATAAGTATCTTGGTGAGTTTGAATATTTTTTTCATCGCATGGCAGCAGCAAATAAATATGCAGTTTCCATTACTGCCCATCGACACCTGTCATCAATTCCAGATCAGTACCTTTAGTACGAGTTCACCTTGTTTTCTCAAAACAATATTTGTTTATGTTTTTGTACCCATATGTTTTATGTTTTTACCATACATTGTACATTATACTCCGTGTTATTGTTTTCATTTTCGGCCATACCTTGCAATGTGTTTTTAAGTTATATGAGATAACGTATTGTTTACTTATAGTTTTAAAGGAACATAATTAACTTGTACTAAAAGCGTAAGTAGCGACGGATGCGTTGCTACTCCTAAGGACTAAGATAGAATACCTCGAATAAATGTGTCATAATGAACTATGGTCGTATAATTTTGGTTTTTTAAAGACATTAGACCCGAGGATACGAACTAGACTTAGAGTAGATAGATTAATGTAGACACTAGTGGTTGTCAATTATTTCTCCCCGCCACCCTCTGTTACACCGTGACCACCATGCAACTTGGTTGAAATATTGGTAGGAAGAAATTACAAACATGAAGAATGATGAAATTAACTGTCGTAAAAACTAAATTACTTTTAATTAGTGCCTGAAAATATTTTTTGTAATGTATGATTTATCACAGGAAAGTTAAGTAAAGTCGGTGCTCACATTGAATACAATTTTGTTGTCGTAATCCAGCGATTATCTTGAGCGCCGACTAAACTATGTACTATTACTATACATATATGTACTAAACCAATATTCATTTAAATATGTTTTACTTAGTATTCGCTTAAAGTCCGTTGATTTACTTGTTTATATTTTTTGTAAAAAAAATATTTCAGTTTAATTCAAGAATAACCAAATATTTTAACCCTGTTCAAGTTCTCACACTGTGATAAATTTTCCTAACGAGTGTAATACTGTAACCTGAGCTATGACGTCATAGGTCAGGTAGTATGAATGGAGACCACGTGACCGCACGCGAAGACTCCGTATGACTCATAGAAATAAACTCCGCGTTATATGCTTAAGTGGGTACTGGTTTGTTTTAAGGTTAGATGGATACAATAGAAGGTATCCTCGGATATCCATACAAGTAGACGTGATTGAGGCGTTTGTGTTTAGTTACGGGCGTTGGCCGTCAATGAGTTTTGACTTAAGGTTATACACACTACATTATGTCCGATGTAGTAGGTGCCATGGACTTACATAAAGGGGCATACACAAACACCCTGACCGAGAACAGAAATCTAAACTTAGTTAGATACATGTCTGGGCGGTAATCGAAGCCAGAACGCCATGCGTGTCAGAATCTTGTGGTGATCGCCACGCGTGGGTAATGAGTGTCTAATGTCTTAAAATTAATTGTTTATTTGTGTTATGGCCTTATTTTACCAAACTGAAGTAGCAAACAGGCATTCAATCCACATGATGCTAAGAAGTGATTACGGCCCATGCAAGTTCGACATGCAAGGACTAAGATGATCGCCTTATATTGAAGCCGGCAACCACACTCTTCCACGGCAATGCAAGAACTGCTTTACGCTAAAAGAAGTAAGACGTTGGTATCTTCCGGGTCGTACCATTCATTTTACCACCTTGATATTAACAAATAATGTAATACCAATAAAACTTAATCTCAATTATACTTCCCCCTCTAAACATCCAAATGTCGCTCTCAAGGCGAGTATGCCGCCCACGCGTGGACATTTGCAATACAACTTATGTTACAAAAATCGAACTAGATCAAGGTGATAGAGTGCGCCCGCGTAAATACCAAAAGGAATTAGAGAAACATTTAAATAAGATAATTTTTGCGTTCACTTCGATTTTAATAGCTTTCGGTCTTGGAGTCTCATGGTCTTACGGTTATGCTTATTTTTAAGCACACCTGATCCTTAAAACAATTCTTTTCCTCCTTATAACTTAAGACTTTCTTGTATTTTCTTTCTTATAATAACAGTCAGAGTAATAACAGTCGAATCCAGGGAAAGGGCTTGAGCCCCTTTCTCAAGATCTTCAAATTCTAAATTAATGTTTTTAAAACATTGAACGAAACAACAAAAATTTGGAAATGAGAGGAGGGAATGAAATTCTTCGAAAGCAGCTCCCAACTGAGTCAAACTTGACCAAGCACAATTGAAAATCATGGATTCGCCAGTAATAATACTGTTGTCTTCTGATTTCAAGGGTGTGCTAAGAGCAATCCTTCATACTCTACTTTCTTGAAAGCTTTAAATACCTACTCTGTGTCTAATAACTTAGTTTTGCAAACAAGGAAATAAAGTGATAATAAATTATTGGAACCTGTTTTATATTTTATTCATAGGTAATAAGAATGAATATTACAGACAACATTGCTGAATGTTATGTACTGCATTTAATTAATATTGATTAGTGACTGTTTACACCTCGTTTTTTGTCCAACTACGTCATAAGGAACGTATGTAGGTGTGTTTATTTATATGGCACATTCTTCAGCCCAAACGGACGCATGGATTAACATGAAGTGTCATTGATCTCATATGTATATAATTTTTAAATGTATGTTGCTCAAAAAAAGAGAGAAAAGTAGGTGAACACTTTTAGCGCAATAATGGGCATATCATAACAGATAAGAATAAATAAATAGAACATTACCTTTATGACTCAAGTGTAACTTAAAAAATAACTCTTAATATTGCTAAAGCCAGCTTAAAATGACATATGGGTTGTCGTTAAATTAGTATGACAAAGCTTTTGTCCCGTATCTTTCAAGTTCCGCGTTACAATAAAAAGAGAAATTAGGCTCGCGGAGAAAGTAACCAGACGCAAGTAAATGTTATGCGATTTACGACTATTTGCATTCCAAATACGCGTTACACAACGCACTTAGGCCGGCTGCACTGGACTTTAGTTGATGTTTTCTTAAGTTAGGAAATTATTGTAGTTTATAGCGATTTCTGCATAGTCTTCCTCGTTCTTCTTATTTTGGATACAACGTCTTTTTTCCATCTATTTGTCTGTATTTTTATAAGACTGAAGTAGCGATTGAGCATGCAGTCCATCTGATGGTAAGTCTGTAAGCAACTTACACCTGAAGTCATAGATGCTAATTTTGAGGACTATGATGGTTGCCTCATATGAAAGTGCGGCGGCAACTACACTCTACCATCGAAATGCAAAATTTTTAGTGATTCTACTGCTTTGCTTCATGTGTCTGGCTGGCTATTTATATCCCCCCTTGTTATTCGAGAACCACTTGTAAGATTTATAGAGATTCATGATTTGGTCAAATTTATTATATTTTGATTAATAAGTAGCTTTATAACAATAACAATTTTAATAGATGTCTAAGTCTAAACACGTTCACCGGATGCTACAGTTGCACAAAAATCGCTGTCAAAGCATTGAGGAGGAGTATATACGTTCGTACTTATTAAGTTCAAATGCCTAGTGTGGAATTCCCATTCTTCTACCCAGAACATAGCAGAGCTACACAACAATTATAGAGCAGAAATAGGTGTGACGTCCACCTTTAAATAATTCATTACGGACCATGTTGAAATCTTTAATCAACCTTTAAATTGAGGGCAACAGTGGTATCGCCTAATTGTTAATTAGGATGCGTCTTGCTTTTACTTCACTCCTGAAGTAAAAGTTACTCAAAGGCATGAATCACAGTTAACTCAGTAAAAGCTAAACCAAATAGGCATGCTACGCTAACTAGCGCAGGCAAACTGACGGAGAAAACGAATTAATCAGACCTCCGTTTCTTCTATCACTGTTAAACGAATGTATATTTTAAAGTAACCTTCGTTTAATTTAACGCTTTATATGAGTTTTCGTCATATATGTATATATATATATATATATATATTTACTAATTTGGTTTCATTTGATACCCATATAAAAAAATCGTCGCTCCCCTTTTCCAATATTTATTGACGCGATTTTTTAAACTTATATAGCTTATGTAGTGATATATTACGACGACTCATACGTCACAATCCATCAAGTCCTTTGGGCTGTAGCGCGTACCAAAGAAATACATATATACATACAAACATATGAGTACATACATACGCCCGAAAAACATTAACTTTCTTCTGACGCAGTCGAGTAAAAACTTATAAGTGGATTATTTTGTATGGTAATGTTGTATGGTATGATTCATCAATCATCATCCATCCATCAACCCTTGAACACTGCGGGACATAGACCTCCACTAATCTCCGCCAATCTGACCGGTCAATTGTGACGATGATTCTTCGAATGACTCACGGCCAGGCAGTTGTCTTACTCCACCACTAGAGTAAGCCTGAAGAGTACTCCAAGACAGTAAAGCCTTTAGTAGAGACTAACACAAGTTGTTTTGGCAATATAGGGATTGAGCATTACGAATTGATATAGAAAGGAACTTTCATAGACATAGCTAACACAGTAAAGGATTTTTTGTATTTGATTTGATTTACGCATAAAATCATAACAAAACCAATTATGTTTCCAAGTAACTAGTTGCAAGAATGCGATAGCCGCCAACCGCTAGCGCCTAGTCAATTTTCAATTCGCGAACAGTTACACGTAATGATACCCGGGAAAAACAGAGCAAAGCTTCCTCGCAGCTTTCAATTAAGCTCTCTAAGAAATACTAAATTATGACGTTTGAACAACAGGTTCTGATCTCGTCCTTCGTACCTTAAAACGGAATAGACATCCTGCAAACGTGTTCCAACTTTAAGGCTGAATAAATTGTGGCTAGATCTTGAAGGTAATAAGGATTCTATTGACTATAAAATCGAATCTAATCTTCTAAATGTTGATCCGTCTCTGGAGCTATAACTGCCTTACCTATTTCTGTCTTATAAATTGAAAAAGTGTGATAAGTAGACGTACGAGGCCTTCAAATTAGTCCTCAGGAGTAGATGAGGTCGAAAATATAATTCCGATTCTAATTAAGAATAATTCTTAATTTCTAACATCAAATGAACTGCTTCTCTAATTATTTGTAAATGACATATTTTTTCCATAACGCTTCGATCTTCTTCGGTTGACATCAGTACCTTGCATTTATGAGAAAACTAATAATTAAAACAAAAACAGATTAAAAATAGAATTTTTTAAATTAATCTTTCTTACAATCCACAGCCACAGATAGATAATAAATACAAATATACGAGTCTCCCTACCGAAAAACGTTCAACGCGCCTAAAGATGTTTCCACTTTAAATACTCAAGTAATCTTTACTCTTTAAACTAGCGAATAGTATTGTTATGTCGTTGTATAAGAACACAGAGTCTACGTTAAAATTCTACCGGATGCCGCGCGAAGTGTGTGGAAGAAATGCTACGATGCGACATTTTGCACAATTACATAACGGAGAGTAAGAATGCGTTAACCGTTTTGAACTTGTTGTTTTATAGTTTAAACGACAGCTCCAGTTTATGACAACACGCACTGTTAACCGCTTGTATAATAGTGAACGATAGGCGATAAATATTAACCTCGCCGCAGAACACAAATATAATTTACTATCATTAGCTACCATAAACAACTTAATTTTTTTCTAACCTAACTAAAATTTATTTACCTCTTGGCTATGAAATATTTGTTTAGTGCGGCAGCTGTTAGCGTTCAGCGAATTTTGGCAAATTCACTACAATTTGCAGCGATATTTCGTGACTTCGTAGGATCAAACACATACATTTATTTTTAACGCTTAACGCTGACACCCTTGCTTTATAGCTGTGGGATGCCTGCTATTCTAGGGTTAACACGATACATTCCAACTTAGTCCAGAGGAAAAGCAACACATTTGTGATCGATTTCAATAAAATTCTCGTTAAAATTTGTCGGACACAGCTACGATCAACAATTACCACTTAGTATGAAGTGATTTACATGTTCGTTTGTTATTAGTTAACAGTATGAAAGAAATAATTCAGGTGTGAAAAATTTACATGTGATTGAACGTCAAACGTCAAAGTATTTATCTGCTTCGATTTTGCTCGGAAGCCTGTCATTTTCTTGTGATAAAAGTTCCGTAGAAATCGATTCAACGATTTTCAAAATTAGCCGCTAAATTATATAATAAAGGTGTACCTTTTATCACTTTACCGTTATATTTTTATCACTTTACCGTAAAAAAGTAAGTTTTAAACAACCAAACTCCAATACGTACTACTAGTAAACAATAATTTCTTATGTTCCTTAGCATTACATAAGAATCCGGAAGACCGCTACATTTTCCCTTACGCGTAAAAATTATAAAAATGTAACGTGTTGCGAACAGAAACTGGTTGGAAAATGCTAGAAAAAACGATTCAACACGTGCTTGACGCTAGTCTACATTTTTCACTGCTACTACTACACTACTATAATTTCAACTAAAAAGTCACAGCTGACCAGCTCGGTGGAATATGGCCCAAAAACCCTTTTCACTCTGAGAGGACATGAGTGTCCTCTCAGAGTGAAAAGGGTTTTTGGGCCCAGCAGAACAATATAATGTTGATGACGACTATATTTTCGGAGTCGGTAGAATTGTTTGTCGTTTAACACAAGAAGTTCCATCTACGAGTACTTTCGAACCAGCTTTGTCCTGTTTTACCCCTGTTTAAAAATATCGCATAACATTACATAACAATTGTAATAACACCAACTGCTTTTGTAACCTTGGTAAAACTAATCTTATCTGGGTTTGATAACAATGCCTATTGGCGGCAGTGACCACTTACCAAGTGCAAAACATGCTCATTTGCGACTCCTATATAAAAATATTAATAATATAAATGCGAAAGTTCGTGAGGATATATGTGTGTTTGTTAGTCTTTTACGCAAAAAACTACTGAAATTTGGTATACAGATAGTTTATGACCTGGATTTTTTTTAAGTAGCAAACGAGCATGCAGCCCGCCAGTGTAAGTGGCTACTGCCGCCCATGGACATCTGTAATCAACCCTAGGTAAGATCAAAGTCTCACCTAAGGTTAGCCACAGATGCGTTGCTACTATTGAGGACTAAGATGGAATGCCTCGGAAAAGTATGTCTCCCTTACCCCACCCTTAAGACCAGAACACAGCAGCGCATAACACTGCTGTTATTAGGCAGAAAACTTATTACCGTGGTATCGTGACCGAATCGAGCGGAACCGCGGGAAAAATCTAGTACAGAGTAAAAAGAAGACGTTTGTAGAACAATACCAAAGCGGTTAAGTAAACATGTATGAAACAATCATAACCTCGACACGATTGTGGGACCTTCAACCCCCATATTGGGCCAGTGACGTAAACAGTCATTCATGCGATGCAAAGATTCTGCTAATCCGTAATTACTCGTCTTAAACGTGGGCGTTAAAGATGGATTTCCAATGTCATTCAGTATTATTACGGTAGAGGTACTTTTAGACAAAAAATAATTCTATTTGGACGAATATAAATATCTAAGATCTATACTACTCCGGAATGTTTATTTTCATCGACGTATCTATGTAATTTCGCTGGCGATCTTGCATACATTTTAGTACAATTGTAACGAGCATTCAATATGTAACATTTCACCTTAC
>MOOZ01000172.1:47217-66091 GCA_002930495.1 Cecropterus lyciades
AATCACAGATGCGTTGCCACTCCCATGGACTATGATGGTCGCATCATATATAAGTGAGCCGGCAACCACACCCTTCCACCGAAACGCATGAACTGCTTCGCGGTAGGAATAGGCGTAGCGGTAGTACCTCCCCGGTCGAACTACACTTGTTGATGAATTTGAAGTAACTAGATTTCATTGCAGTGTATGGACATCTGTTTATCTGAAGACAGAATTTGTATCTGAAGTCATTTACATATGCATTGATACTCTTGAGGAATGAGATGATCGCGTTATTTATAAGTGATTGAAAATATGAAAGAACTTTTTGTAATTATCTTAAGGTTTATACATCAATGGACCGTGCAAAGCCTCGCGGATTGTGTAGATACTAAGTAAACTACAAAGTTAAACTACGACGAACGCAGCCGGGAACTGGATGGGTGATCAGTGACAAGCGGCTAAACAGGCACGTTTCCGTGTTTCAGAATACACATTAAGCCTTTGATTCCAATTATATAATCATTAAATAGTAATCGCTAAATTTCATCGAAGGCTTCTTTGGTAGTTTAAAATTCAACACTGGTTGTCCAGTAGTTCGTATCTATGCATTGGAGCCGTGTAATGGATGCTCAAGATCGCCTTCAGGTTTAAGGGAACCACTGCTGGGTTAAAAAATATGTTTCAACCGCTATGTACATTCAATATTAATGTCTCATGCTAACTTGCTCTATTAGGATATACAACTAAAAATTCCGAGGCGGGAATTTATTGCCTTTGTCAGTTAACAAATTCCCATCGCATAACTCCATCATCATAAACATGCTAAACGCGTCATCCGGTTCAGAGATACCAATTAATTCTGAAGTCAATTAGTGCAGTGTTACGAATGAAGAATTTCATATGGAGTTAGGCAATATAGGCTCATATTACTATGGACCTCGATGTTACCTATTTATCGAAAGTATTTCAGATATTTTCGAAAGTATGTATTACTTTTTTTCTTCGTTACTTTGTATGAATGTGGTAGAAGGTTAGAAGGTGGTAGAACTCTTTGTGGTTCTACTCCGGGAGTATCAACGACCTACCTATTTCTGCCAAATAACAGCAGTATTATGCGCTACTTTGTTCTGGTCTGAAGGGTGTGGTAAGGGAGACATACTTTTACGAGGCATTTGGGGCATCTTAGTCCTCAGGGGTAGCAACGCACCTGTGGCTAACCTTAGGTGAAACTTTAATCTTACCTAGGTTTGATTACAGACGTCCATGGGCGGCAGTAGCCACTTACCATCAGGTGGGCTGCATGGTCGTTTGCTACTTCCATACTACAAAAAAAAACAATGTAATTTTAATGGTTAACTTAAAAAATATACATATTTATTAAGATGCATGCTTAAGTGAAGCTGTATAATATACAATTTTGTCAATCAATGCGTTTAGGCTTTCCTCTCTATAACTTAATCTACTGTCACCTTACCAGTTAGTTCAAAATAAACTTAAAAATTATGTTTTTTTTTTTAAGATTTATTGTAACATTGTGAGATGATGAGATTCATTGTAACAAACTTCATTTTTTATAACATTTTTTAATCCTTTAACATCGAAAAATCAAATTACGTATTGTAAATTATACACGCAAAGAATTAAATGGTCTATAGGTATTTTATTGCTTATTTTTTGTACTATTTACTCACAATTAAATTGATAGACATACATACAATTTTATACAATCAAGTACTGGTGCAATAAATTCGGGAAATAGTGAGATTCCGTGATAATCATTCATTCATTTACTTTGAATGGCAGATATTGCGTCCATTCATTTCTTGAGTACAAATATATTTTATGGGAACTTGAGTAGAAATAGTTGTGAAAATTGAATACAAATAATTATTTTTAAATCTCTTAACAGCTTTAGGGCCATTATTTTAATAGCTTTAGATATATGTATGAAATATTTCATATATCTATCACTAGCTTATTGCCGCGGCTCTGGCTACATGGGTCACGTTAGCCAGGATAATGAGTATCCAGTATATGCGTTAATCAAGGACATGAACTATCTATGTGCCAAATTTAAGGCAATCCCACCAGTCATTTTTGCGTAAAAGATGTTTGTTAACATACATACAAACTCCTTTTCGAACAAATATTACACAACAATTAATGACAAGCAATTTCAAAATATTACTAACACTAAGAAATGTGACTACTTAAAAATTATTAAGGTTTCATTATTTAAAAACGTACCTTTTTATAATAATTACCACTGATTTAGAATTATGTAAACGGTATAGACATACCGTCTTAAATTTAAACATTTTATATATGTAATTAACATATCATTTTACTTATGGGCAAATATATGTTTTTTTTTGGATTCAGAAATAGCAATCACTGTCCATTTAAACGCATCGTTCAACTCTAAGTTACTTGAGAACAACAATTTCTTCAAAATTGAGACGTTAAATAAAAACAAACATAACATTACAAAAAACAAACATCAAACTTGTCTATCCTCACAAAATCATCTTTCATCGCATCGGTAGAATGTCGTTTGCCTTGAGACCGCCTCATTGAAACCTCAAACCCATGGCTATCTGTCATCAGTGTCTATCAGAGCCATGGATCACGATCTACACCATAGATCAGCACACGTCACGTCTAAATGACACCACGATGATGATCTCATTGCGTTTTTGCACGACTCACCTGCGCGTGCGCATCCGCGTCTAACAGGCGTAAACACCGCTGTTTAGACACAGAGAAATGGTTTTTAAATTTAGCACAACACGAGCTATTACCCTATGAATAGGAAAGGAATGCAATAAGATCAGGAGTGTATTTAGTTAAATTCAGTGTGAGAATCTTACTCCATCTGTCGTCGATACGGCGATCCTATTTTATCCATTCATTTATAAATTGCTAGCCGACCGCTTAGGTTCCTGTTTTGTTCTTGTTCTTATTGAAACGCTTTTCTATGCGTCTTAGAATAATTATTTCTGCCGCAATCGTTGTGGGAACGTTCGTATTAATCGTAGCTAACAATCAGGCTCTTTCATAGTCGATGATTTAATGTTTGAGACTCGGGTCGCAGGATCTCCTTTTGCTTATTATCCCTTGCAGCTGATCTTGTGGGTACACAGTTTAGAAAACAGATTTACAACAATGATACCTCAAAATCTGCTTTGCTTCTCAGATACACTTTTTGGATTTTAAAGTTCAGAGTATTCACAGGTAACATTTTCCACTTCCGCTCTGGGAACACTGTTATGTATTCTAAGTAATAGATGGATAGACGAAATATTTGCTATGATAGATATGAATACAGGATTATATCCACAGAAGCAACGCACCTGGGACGTTTAGACACATTTGTCATTCAATATAAGATGAATTTGTTATAGATAATCAAGGAATACGTACCAATAAGTGTCGTTTTATTATTCAGGAGATACTCCTGTATCGCGGTTGATCCTTTACTTGTCCTGTAACCTGTCTTAGCGATATATTTTCAAATTTTATTTTTGTTCAATCGTCGTTAATTTAAGTAATATGATTAATTCCTGACCAAAGCTAATTTTCTTAAATCCATCGATTTAAATCCGTCAGTCACTGTTCAAATTTTAATTAATGGAAAAGATCACTTAAATTTGTTTTGAAAAACAAAAATATCATGAACGAAGCTCGTCAAATAAAAATTTACGAAATACGAGCAAACAGAAATAAAAATACTAAAACAGATTTAGTGAGTTAAAAATGTTGAAATCACTAAACTGTTTACTCCATAAATACCAACAAGTAACGTAGTTTGATATTTAATGTTTAATATATGAGATTATGAACCAGCTGGAAAAACAGTCAGATTCTAAATTTGGATCGTGACGAATGCAGAATTAGTTAAATCAAACTGTACGGATAGCAAAAACAATCTCACAATGTAATTATTTAATTTATTCTCATCTACGTTTCACATTTGCATACAATCTTGTAAACATTAATCTTTTTTCTTTATCTTATTATCCTATTATGCAGATTCACGCTTAGACTCGTACAGATAAGCTATCGAATTAGGAAACGTTGAGAGTGGTCGGTTGACCCTTGCCAATCCATTACTATTCCACTGGTGGGCTCGGGACTCTAAGATTGACAGGTTTAGGCGTCTACTGCAGATTGGTATCACACACCTTAGATTCTGGGACCTGGGATTCGAGTATTTGAGCCCCGATGTAGTTGCCGAGTTAGAAATCACTATGTTGATCACAGCCCTGATGACCACTTTCTGCTAAACTTTATCTCACCTCAAGTACATTCCGTTTATTATTATTATTATTATTTATCCTGATCTTTATCACTGACAATCTTAAAATCGGTTGTAGTATCAATATTGTTCAAAGTACTTATTTTAATACTTTCGTCAGTTTCTACTAAGTATGACAAGCCATGACGTAATCAAGACAGGTAGGTACCCAAAATTTCCCCTAGGTACAACAGTCACACTCATTTCTGTCTTAGGAAAACATTGTAAAGCGTTGGTGTGTTCTGGTTGGAAAGGTGTGACCTAAAGGAACAAATACTGTTAAAAGGTGTTCCATTTCCAAGTAAGTTCTCAAGGGTAGCAATGCATATGTGGTCGACCTAAGCTACGGCTCTTATCCTACATGGATCTCTTAAGATTTAATAACGATAATATTAAATTATTTCGGCTTAATTATACTCGAGTTAAATCTACAAACATACAAAGAGACGTGTCTTCGGATAAAGATTATTAAACGTCCATGAATGAACTTCTACGGTTTCCGCTGGGACGTAAATAGCGGTACAGCGACATCTAGTATCGTAGCGTGGAGACCCGTCACATAAATATTGGGTCGGGAACATTGACGTACCGTATCGTCATTGTCATCAGCTTTTGGAAGACGCAGGTTTAAAACGTGTGGTGTGGTAGAAATGAAGGGAATTGTATTTTTATCTGACTGCGTTTCAGTTTTCGAGTGAGCCTGTATGTACATACAGTGTGTGTGTGTGTGTGCGCGTGTATGCTTAAGCGAGTACATACGCACTCGCTTACATACATACATATGTTATATATGTAAATTCATTTCTGTCTAATAAGAATAGTGTTAAGCGCTGCAGTGTTTTGGTTTGAAGAGTGTGGTAAGAGAAATATATTTATCCGAGGCGTTCCAATTTAATCCTCAAGCATTACATCGGAGATCACAGTTAAAACTGTAATCTTATCTAGGGTTAATTACAGATGTCCATGAGCGGCAGTGGCGCCCTCAGATGGATAGCATTCGCATTTGCTACTTCTATATTACCCTTAGAATATATCATTTTTTTATCTCGAGGGGGGCACCTTTAGAAGGTTCTCAACGCCATGGGAGCTACGCTGGGTTATGTGCTAATTTTCACATAACTAAAACCCCTCCGGTGAACGTCCTCGATGCTGTAAAAAGAACTCGAGGATCTCCAAAGGAACGCAACCGGAGTCCTCGAGCGCGTTGCCCCATCGGGCTCCGTCCAGATGAGCGCCTGGGCCCATCAAACCGTCTGGTCTTTACGACGATATGTGATTACACATACGTTCTTAGCTGGACTGATCGAGCTCCCACTCTTGCCACCCGCAACCCTGGAAGCCCCTTTAAGTCGCCTCTTACAACAGACAAGGGATACCGTAGCCGTATTCTTATCTCGGAACTACAGGAATAACCCTTGAATATATCTGTTATCCCATTACAAGTACAATTATAGGTTTATAAAAGGTGTAAATATATTTTATACCTATATATATTTTCTTTAAAATCTTCTTCAATTAATTTCAATTCAAACGCTCTTCTCTTACAACTTAGACCATACAAAATCCCGTAAAAGACAGGTCTCCTATTAAAATTATATTCTCTGTTTCCAGTATCAGATGCCTAATCACAGTAGCGATTTGAAATTCCTACGAGCTTCCGCGTCAGTGCGACAGACGGACGGACAGAATGGTGACATAAACGGGGATTGTTAGTTGTTTTATATATACAAGTTGACATGAAGCTTTTATCGTAACATGTATTTTTAGTATATACATTGTAAGGTAGTATTCCTATTAAAAGTCGTTTTTTAAATAAAATCTACTACTGTTATCTATGGACATTAACTATCGATCGGGCCGCAATTAATGGTGTTAATTATTTATTTATTACCCGAGCGCATCAGAAGAAAGGTGATGTTTTTCGAGCGTATGTATGTTTATATTTACCTATGTATGTATGTCGATGTATTTGGCTCGCGTTTCAGCTCAAACGACTAGACGGATTGTGACATTTGACATATCAATGCAATTATCTCCGTTTGCAGAGCGACATAGTCTATAGTATATTTAAAAAACTAGCGCCTGTAAACAAATATTAGCCTCCTTCTGATGCAGTCCGGTAAAAATACGACATTGTTTTACATAACATGAACTCTGATAGTTATTTCTCAATCCGCAACCTCTTAGAATGCTATTCAACAATAAATTACAATGAAATAAACCACCATAACTTAACAGGAACAGGTCTAGCAGCCAGATATGACCTAGATAGGCTCAGATGGCGATAAGCTCGCAGCACTAAGACCTAGATATCTAGATCTCAGATCTTCTAACCATATGCTATACGTTAGAGATTTGTAGCCGGAGGGAAAGAAGTTAGGTTAACATGCACTTTAGGAATTGTTGTAATATGGGTGAAGACCCGCGTGGCGGAGCGGTCACCACACCGGTCTGACACGCAGTCCCGGGTTCGATCCCCGGCCAGACAGACATCTAAATGATGAGTTTAGATTTCTGTTCTGGGTCTGGGTGTAAGAGTTGTGTGTCCATGGCACCCACGACACAGGAGAAAATCCTAAGTGTTGAAAGCGTTTTATATTTTTTTTATGTTTTATGTAAATCGCAGTTTAGATATCACTTAGACTTTAAAGACCTGGTCCTCAAGAATAGTACTCAGGGGTAGCAAGACATCTTTGGCAGACCTCCAATAGGACTCTAATCTTACCCAGGGTTGATTACAGATGACCATGGACGGCAGTGACCGCTTTGTACCGGATGAACATCATGCTCGTTTTCTACTTCAATCTAAGAAAAAAAAATATAAGGGGTTTTTAGTGGTAGTAACAACTCACTATGCAATACGCCTGCTAGTAAGTGATTTTCTTTCGATTTGAAGGATGTAGTGAAGGGACCTAAATACGCTTATTTATGAGCAAACCACGTTTAAACTCACGTAAAATACAAATATATAAAGCTGTTTTACGTACTTCATTGTCTGTTATTATAATAATTATTCATTTATTTGAAACTTAGCACACCCAGCTGTAATCTAGTGCATTTGTACACTCGTGATGACGACGTATGAATATGTTTTTCAAAAGTTCAAAGTCATTTAATTAACATCTCGGGGCAAGTACAATAGCGAGAGGGCTTAAATGAAAATGAACGCAAACCAACAAAACGCGTTCATTAAAAATTAATTGAATGATCTTCAAAATAAAGGACGCAACGCATTGTGGACAAAGAATTCGTCGATAATTGCCCCGGACAAAAGAAAAATGTAACAACACTATCTACAAAGGCGACCGCCTTAGAGATGTGCCGACGAACAAAAGATCGATATCCAGTCGGGTGGTTTCATTTTATAAATAAATTTGTTTCAATTGAAACGTCACTCAGTATCGGGTTTGATGAGTGCGATTGCAAACGACTTTTCTTTTTTTCTTTCTTTCATTCGAAGTGAGAACGCACTTACGTCACTTTGTGACGGACAAACAGAAGCATTGTTTACAATTCATTACGCTGAATTTTATTGTATCAAATAAGCTGTGCAAATAAAGTATGACACGATATGATCTTGAATTTGCGTTTCAATGTGCTGCATACTAATCTATAGACAAATAAATAAAACTAATTTGTCATTTGTAATATCAAAATTTTCATTGAATACACATAATGTACAGTCACGTGCATAAGTATCTGAATATAGGCACGTCAGCAAAAATATCTGCCCCAAGAACGAGTTTAATAATATCTGTATGCACGAGTGCAGCTTGTCTGTCTGTTCTCTGCCAGTTTGTACTAGCTAAGGTGGTAGTAGCTAAGGTTTTAAGGTGGTAGAACTCTTTGTGGTTCGATTCCGGAAGCACCACCGCCAAACCTATTTCTGCCTAATAACAGCAATGTTATGCGCTGTTGTGTTCTGGTCTGAAGGGTGTGGTAAGGGAGTCATAATTTTCCGAGGCATTCCATCCTAGTCCTCAGGGGTCGTAACGCATCGTGGCCAACGTGGCCAACCTTAGGTGGGACTTTGATCTTACCTAGGGTTGATTACAGATGTCCATGGGCGGCAGTAGCCATTTACCATCAGGTGGGCTGCATGTTCGTTTGCTACTACCGTACTATAAATAAAAAAAGAAAAAAAGCTAATCTATAAATCGGCTGATCCTGAATTTTGACGGAATTTTATTTACTTGTATTTTAGAAAAATGCTATTTTATTATGATGGTTGAAGGCCTAATATTTCAGCTACCCACTGTTCATTTGCCGCTTCTACAAAAAATAACAAATAATTATAAAGCTATCAGTATAATATCATTGTAAACATCGTTCGCACAGCACCTACAAAGTTATACCGTTAAGATAGTTGGTTCAATTGTAATATCTTATATTATAAATCATTATTACATCGTTATTCTGTCTATTAAGTGGTTCAATAAGGACCTACCGCAACGAGTCGCACCTAGCATTCCGACTTTCTACGCTCGCCCTTATAACAACACAATTTCAACCATATTACATGTGAATTTAGAGAACCAAATCATTAGTAAAAGCCTCAGATAATCCGCTATAAAATCATTATTAATAGTGCGTAGACAAAGTCACCGTATCTTGTAGTATGGGGTTATTAATCGATATGACGTATGACGACCCGCGTGGCTGAGCGGTCACCATACCGGTCTGACACACAGTGGGTCCCGGGTTCAATCCCCGGCCAGACAGACATCTGAATGATGAGTTTAGATTTCTGTTCTGGGTCTGGGTGTTTGTGTATTTGTCTTTGTGTGTCCATGGCACCCACGACACAGGAGAAAATCCTACTGTGAGGCTATGAGTGTAGAAAGCGTTTATTAAATGGTCATACAATATATATTGTGTGAAATGTGTCGTAAAATCCACTATAGTCCTAATGCTGGACATGGATCTCCTCCCAGAGTAAGAATATTAGTGCATAGTTCACTGGCCAAGTGCGAATTAATAGACTTCACACACCTTTGAGATTTGTTTTTGTAAAAAATCGCAGGTGTAGGCTTCCTCCTTCACAGTAAAGTAGTGATAGATAATGACTAATATGCACATAATTTTAGAAAAATCAGTAGCATGTGCTTGGGATTCGAACCTCGGTCCCTCGATTGAGCGACCGAGTTATGTTAAATATCGTGCGATTTTTTATAAGTTCGAAGTATCAAACGAGCATGCAGTCACGCTGATAGTAAGTGGTCACTATCACCAATGGACATCACATAAAACAGGGGTTTCATCTGATTTACAGTTAATTGCAAATTCTTTGCTACTGACGGTTAATTGCAGAGGAGGGACGCACTCTTTCACCGAAACGCAAAAATTGTGTCACGTACCTTCCCGGTCGAACCATAGTTACTCGTTTTTTACCACCTTCAAAAATATTTTTTGTCCTTTAAATTCAGCGTTGTATTAAGTGGATATTTAAGTTAAAAACTTATTACGTTTTTGATCTAAAAGTAACATAACAAATCTGAAAAATCGTTTATTGCCACAATAGTCGATCAATGTATCGCTGTAAGAAGTTTCTTTTACTGTCTTTATCAATACAACTATATTATTATGGACTAACACACATATAAAAAAGATGGTATGTTTCTGTGTGTTAGTCAATCACGCAAGAACCCCTAGCCCGATTTACGTGAAACTTTGCATGGATGTAACTTATTTAACTGGTCAGTCTATAGGCTACTTTTGATTTCGATATTTTTCGCTATTTAAAGATGACGACTATCTTAGTCACGTCACAACACCCTTTGGTTTCAGACTTTCATATTTCAATTTTAAAGGAAAAGAGAACGCTAAAACATAATACTAGGTTAACATTTAATTTTCTACCCGGAAGGTTCTTGTCCTTTTTATGTACAGTCACGAGCATAAGTACCTGACTATGGGCACGTCAGTAAAAATATCTGCCCCAAGAATGAGTTCAATAATATCTATCTTCACGAGTGGAGCAAAAATATCTGACATTAATAGGCAGCATAATTAAGTGACTTTTGCAATTTTTGCTTCGACACGTAGTCACAATTATTTGATGTACATTTTCATCACATTATTTTGATTTCACTTGATTATGCTGCCTGTTAATGTCAGATATTTTTGCTGCACTCGTGCAGACAGATATTATTGAACTCGTTATTGGGGCAGATATTTTTGCTGACGTGCCCATAGTCAGATACTTATGCTCGTGACTGTACCTCCAACGGTTAGCAAGTATAATCTAATTTGTTTGTTACGTAGCGAAGTACGAGTACTACAGCTTAATGTATAAATAATCATACTTAAATAAGTAATAATATATAACCTTTTTGGAACACACCGGATTCCAGAAATAAGCTTCTTAATGCTAATGGGTGGTTAATGAAAACTCTTTACTGAGTATTCCCATTATTAAATTAGAATTTTTTTTCTATTTTTCCATAATTATAAGTTTCAGTACAAAATGAAAGTACAAATGAGTTGATAGAACGGTAGTCAGTCATTCAATTGATTTATTTATACAGATACAGTTAGTATCGTAAACCGTCATGTCGCTGCATACACTAGAACTGAATTAAATCCGCTGGTTAGGTTTAACATTAATCAATGCATAGTTAAGTACCACAGTAGTCGTGTCCACTATGGTCAATATTATTCAAAACTGCTAGCAATAAATTAACCAGCAATAGTTAATACCGACTGGACGCGGATTCTATTTGCGTTCCCACGCGTGTAGGCGGCCTTGCATTGACGTGGTACAAGGTACGAGACGCAGCGATTCTTACAGCGGAAAATGTTTTGATAAACAAGGGATTTGCCCGCAAGTGGTCACTGATCATCTGCAGAAAATCTTATTGGAGATGCACTTGGTCAGTCACAAATGTTTAGTTGTAACGCCTCTTGTATACGTTTTGCCACAGCCTACCTACTACCAGTACACAGCACCGCTGAACCCTCTGCTATAAGATAATAGGTGTGACGATGGTGCCATCACAGTCGAACGACAAGATCGATCAATACGTTAGCACTATCCCACTGCTGAATGTGGGTATCATATGGAATATCAGTGCCTTAGGCTAGTTGATATAAAATAATAAAATATTATACCTAACAAACATTGTAATAATTATTTATGAAATTATTGATGTTTAGCTGTCGCTGCCTTATTAACAATGTATAACAGTCGATAAACTTCTTCAAAAATCTTATAAACTTGAAAACATTCGGCAACCATACCATCCTATTTCTTCCATCCTATCCAACTGCATTGAAACAGTGTCGGAGTACATTTTTTATTTTACAAAATTGAAGTAGCGAACTGGCACGCAGTGCATGCGGTAAGTGGTTATAGTTGACCATGGTCACTAGTAACCAATATCATATAACACAGGAAGTAAATCTGAAGTTACTCACGGATTCGTTTTACGAATTCTACGGAATCTAAGCACTAAAATAGTTCGATCATATGTAACGTCGACCTTACTAATTCTATCACTTTGCAATGTTCCAGTTTTATAGTAAATAGCGTCCTATAATTGAATATGAAAAGTGTTACAGTAATTTCTAAATCGATGTTCTTAATAGCCATTACTCGAAGCTATAAGGTCGTCGCGTAATAAAAATAAATACTAAACTGATGCCGCGTAGGAATGTAAGTTGCCAATTACCAACTGCCCCGTTCTGGCTGATCTATTTTACGGTGTAACTGTCTTTCACACTGACGTTCTCTCTGCGCGTCTTGCAGGCGTTTTAAAAAAACAGAAAACAATAACAAAAGAGTGATGTGTGCACACTTTACCCGAAATAATCAAAGATCTTCTTTTCTACATTCAAAGCCCCACGTTAGCATTATCCTTCTATTTTATGTGGTGCTATTCAATACGATACCACACGGCACAGATGTTTTTCTACTTCTAAAGACAAAGCAGCATGGGTTCCATCGGCAAACGCAATAGCCATGTTCCATGACCTTTATATATGATTATAGTTAGGAACGAATGTGAGATGGTCTTGATTGAATATGATTTTTTTATATTTTGTCACTAAAGAATTATTTACTTGTACATTGACAACAAAGAAAAGGTAGTAAATTAAATACACTTAAACAAAAGGCTTATTGACAGAGAACGACCGACGCCGGCAGGTTGTAGGCATTCTTTGGATAAACAGAAATGTTGACGTCCTACTTCTGGGCACAGACCTTTCCTGGCAACCGGGACAGGTATGTAGCGTACTACGCTATGTCAGAAAAAAGCAGAGATTACAAAAAAACAATACAATTTATACAGTTGTCACTAACAAAAGGTTTAGCTAAGCGTTTATAAATCACCAGTATGAAAGACCTGTAAAGTATTGATCGTCGATCGAGCAACAAGATCGTTAGCTTTTTGTGTCGTTATTGATCTCCAGTTAAAATAACCTTCAAGTTAAAACCGTTCTTCGCATATTTGCTCGTGATTAGGCAAAAACCAATGTCACCCGACTTTTATTTATGGATCAATAGGCGGTTTCAATGATAAAATATTATGCATGAACGAATAACGGACTTGAAGTTATATACCTTAGTAATGTTTGGGTACTTTTCCAATTACCGTACCGCAACCGTATCGTGCAAACCGCAGTCTTTCATACCAATTTCAAACCCTATTTTACACCCTTACAGGTTGATGTATATATTTATGCCACGTGTCCAAATAAATTTGAAGTTGGTAGAACTCTTTGTGGTTTGACTCCGGAAGCACCACCACCACACCTATTTCTGCTCTGATAACAGCAGTGTTATGCGCTGTTGTGTTCTGGCATGAAGGCTGTGGCAAGGAAGACATACTTTTCCGAGGCATTGCATCTTAGTCCTCAGGGGTAGTAACGCTTTGGTGGCTAACCTTAGGTGAGACTTTGATCTTACCTGGGGTTGATTACAGATGTCCATGACCGGCAGTAGCCACTTACTATTAGGTGAGCTGCAGGCTCGTTTGCAACTTCCATACTATAAAAAAAAATGTGTCCATTTATTATTATATGTGACAGTCAACAATCAACGTTGCCTGGCGACATGATCTGCAACAATTATGACAATATTTGAACTAGTAGATCCAGTACGGACGAATGAGTATGACATTATTCGTCCGGTACCCGTAAATAGTCACTTCGAATAGTATAACTAATTCTGCCTCATCCTATTTGGAGTTGATTACAAATGTCCATGGGCGGCAGTGGTTGTTTACTATCAGGTGTACATCCTCGTTTGCTACTTCCTTTAAACGCTGCTACTCTGAAAACAATGCTACTTTTATGAATAAAACCGACTAAGTGCGAGTCGAACTCGCGCACGAAGGGTTCCGTACCATTTCCTATAAAAATCAGCAAAAAAAAATCACTTCTGTTGTAAGGGAGCCCTTAAACGTTCCGTTTTGAGTATTACTTGGTATAACGACAACAGAAATATATCATCTTTAAAAACGTAAACTGTTTATCTATCAAGGTTCATGAAACTCAGCCTTGTGACAGACAGACGGACAGCGAAGTCTTAGGAATAAGTTTTCGTATTTCCATTTGGGTACGGAACCCAAAAAAAAACGAAAATATAACATTCATTTATGTAGGAATCTACAACTAAACGCCAGCTGGTAAGTTCACATTGAACAGTGTCAGAGGTCGGGCGTAATATTCAAGTTATTATGTAATTATGAGATGTCAATGCCGAATGAGGCTCAGGAATGCGTTAAACTTGAGAGTAAATTACTTTAGACACGTAATGAACTTCACAGAGGATATATTCACGATAATGACGAGGAATTTGTTGTGAGTTTCTTATTAAATGCTAGCTGTACCCTGCGGTATCACCTGTGTTTATAAAATGGAACATAACTTTAAATTCTAACTTCTGATCGAGCTGAAGGGTTTTAATGAAATAAAGGTTAAATATTAACTCAAGGTTCAAATGGTCTCAAATCCTATAATCGATCCCTTATATGTACATATAAAATTTTGTTATTCTAGTTTGACACAACACACACAAATAGATAAAAATTCAAAAACTATGGAAATGACTATTATTACTTATTCTTACTCCGTGTCCTCTAGTATATTTATATAGTATAAACGTATCTTTTCGCAAATATATGCGATGTACAGACATGGGGAATATTCAGTTTTATTATATAATATATCGATGTGTACCTTGTTTTTGGTGACGGGGGGGGGAAACGTTCTAAAGGTACCCCGAAGCCTTGGGAGAGACACCGGGTTATGTGCGAATTTTAACCACTAAAACCCCTCGGTGGACTTCTTCAGCGCTTGCAGGGGGCTACGGGATTTCCAATGGAACGCAACGGTGCGGCGCCCCTCTCGGGGGGACGTGTAACTGTCCCCCTGCACCTTCCGATGCAAGCGGGACGACATGCAGCTACACATGCCGCCGTCCTGCCTTGCCGCTGCCGTTTGCTGGGCAGTTCGAACTCCCACTCTAGCCGCCCGCAACCCCCAGAAGCCCCCTTCTAGCCGCCTCTTACCACAGACAGGGGATACCGTAGCCGTATTCTACTCTCCGACTACAGGGGAAATATCCATGTATAAGGCGGGGCTAGTTGAGCAATTGAAATATTTATTTATTTGACAATCAACTCTTCATTTATAGTGACAAATAAACGAAAAATAAAATATCTTTCTTTCACAATTATTATTAACTGATTATAGAATTAATAAAACTTCAATGTAACTTAAGTTAAATTTAGAGTTAGATTTGTTCTTTTCGTTGAAAAACAAATTTTAATATTATGTTAATTTGCATATAAGCTCAGTGGTTCTTGCGTGATTGACACTCATCATCTCATTTTTATATATTACTTTAGATAAATAAATAAAACTCGTAAAAGTCGCGAATAGAGCTAGTTCTACACAAGCAATTAATTCAACCAATTCACAAAGTATTGTCTTGTTTATAATCTGTGATATTTATTTAAATATTGCGGAAACCATAAATGCTTCGACAGTTAGATTTTGTTTTAAATTTATAATATATATTTTGAAGAATACCGTGTCTAAATTGATTGGCAGACATTTATTTTTGTTGTTATTTCTCGTTTTTGCATAGAATATCCATTATTCAAAGCCGTATAGGATATATAATTGGCTAGTTTTTTATTGTGTATGATAAAAATAAAATTAAAAGTCAATTTATAGTTTTAAAATAAGTGATTTTGTTCGGATTTATATACGGCTCACTATTATATTTTTGCTTTAAGAAGATGGCAGGTATGTCATGAATTCCATTCGTCTTCCACTGCCAGTCACGGGTCAGCGTTGCCAGACGTCCCGATTTTGGCGGGACAATTTAATTTCCCGCGCGACACAGGTTCAGTCCGATAGGGTAAGCGGTATAACTCAATAGGGTAAATCTGATTTCAAGTATCATATTTTTACTAAACTACATTTTATTTGGCTATTTTTTCTATCTATTGTTACGTGAACGTAACTTAATCTATACATATGTATACATCTTTACATATAAATAAAATTGAAGTGTCTGTTTGTAATATTAAAATAACAGCTTTTTATTAAATGCATATGGAAGTATATACGATACTGATAACAAAACATCAATTAGTAAAATTTTTGTCTCTCTGTCTGTCTGTTCTGGGTAATCTCTGAAATCACTGTACCCACTTTCACTGTTATAGGATAGCTGATGTTATAAGGCGTAACTAAGGCTTCTTCTATTTTAGGAAATGTAATTAGGGTTCCGCAAAAAATTAAACCCTAAGAAACACCGCCGCGCACCATCGTCTTCTTCTGATTATATGCGCTTTTTTACTGTCCCGCTTTTGGGGTCTACTTTCAGAGAGATGATGTAAGTGCAACTTTGCTGAAATTCTATGATTCCATCAGTTGTCACGCCTATGTCCAGCATGAACCAGTTCTTGCGTTTCGGTAAAAGGTTTAGTTGCAGTTTACTTTCATATGAGGTGGTCACGCCTATGTCTAGCATGAGCCAGTTCTTGCGTTTCGGTAGCAAGGTTTAGTTGCAGTTTACTTTCATATGAGGTGACTATCTTAGTCTTCAAGAGTTAGTCGTTAGAATTTGACTGATTGTGTAAGTGTAATATAGAGGGGTGTATAGCTTCTCTATTCTCTATTTCAGTCAAAGGGATAGCTATAGTTTTATTAAGGACACTAGCAGAAGTTGAAGTTTTAAGAAAGAAGACTTTTCTCACCCTTACCGGAATTGATAATCTCAGAAAATTTGTCATCAAAAAAGAACAAAAAGCACCTAGTGTTACATGATTTTTTTCTTTCCTTGCCTATGCTAAGGTTGTCCTTATATACTTACCCCCTTATGTACGGTCAGTAAAACAGGTCAACTTTGATCCTTTGATCAACTTCAGGTAGGATTCCTTAGGTATTCAAAATCGATCACACATGTTCATATGCGGTGGTGACCACATAAAATTAGATGAGCTCATACGCTGCTTATATTCTTAGAAATACCATGCCCCATGCTTAATTTTTAAAATTTACCCAGGTTTATTTTATCTTTTTTAACAGCCATATTTATAATAATAAAGTCAAATTAATCATCAAATCAGTTTATGAGAAGAAGTTAATGAAATATTTTTATAAGAACTATTACAAAAAAACATAGTTATAGGAATAGGGCCAGAGTAAACAAAGCAGTTTAAAAGAACTATGTTCCCCAAAGAGCAGTTTAGCCCCTTTTAAAATTATATTGAATAGATTTGTACCTATGAAAAATTGGCAATACATTTAAAAATGCGATAGTTATAACATTCAAACAGACACGTAGATTTAAATTAATTGTATATAATTACAATCAAAAAATCTTATTTACTATCTGCTCGACCGCATAAACCTTGTTTTAACAAATAAAATCAATTAAATAACCGATCTAAACCAATTCAAGCGCAGTCATAAATCATTTATTGTACTATCTGTAAATGAAATCGTAAACACGTTATTACTATTGTCAAAAATAATTACTTTCCAATGTTCTCTTTTACGACCACTTTGTATGGACAAAGTATTTATATAGATATTCTATTGTACTATTTTTGTTACTCTACTGAATGAGGGTCAAATATTTTGTTATTTGGCCGCAATGAATTGTGTAACTCGTAATTATAAAAACGACATGTTTATTTGGACCCCTATCGGCATTTTAATATTGTTCGGCTGATAGTGATTTATATTGTGAATTGTATGAAATTACTTGAATGCACCGCCTTCGCTGTGTGGCCCAAGTGACAGTATACCGCGATAAATTAAATTTTATACCCTAAACTTTATTTTCTGAAAACTAATTTAACTAAGAATCAATTTAATATAATTTGCATTTCATTTAAATTCATCATGAATTACAGTAAAATAGTTAGTATATTTTTTATAACGTTTTAATTATGATTTTTTTCTATGTAACAACCGAGTACAAATAGTAATCACTGTCAGATTTAACAGAGGCATATTTTACATCAACACAGTATTCTATCGTAATAATGAAGCTTATGAAGATATGAGTATTCCTAAGAACAAAGTTTCAAGATTTCATTGCTTATCTATATATTGTAAATGTTATTTGTTCAAGATTTCCTCAGCTTCACTTAACATTAGGACTCAAAAAAAAATTATTAATAAAAATTTAGAGTTTGAGTTCAGCTCATCTCCCGCACACGCTATCTCCTACAACTTAAATTACCATTTAATAACACACACAAAAGCCGTCAGTTCACACGGCGTGGAATGCGGAGGCGTTTTCACACTATAAAGACAATTAATAAAAAACGTTCTTCCATTCTACTTAAACAGATCTTGCGACATGCTGCGACAAGACATCTGCCTATACAAATATAGCAAAAATCAATAAGGCACAGGATTTGGAAACAAGGACTTCGTGTCGCCAATTGGGGGTTGATGATAGTAATTTTTATAATGCTTTACAAGTTCCTGTCAAGTAACCGCACATGCAGTCCACCCGTCACGTAATCACTGGCGCCCATAAACATCTTCAATCAACCCGGATAGGTTTTCAGGTTTACTTTTTTTATTTGATTGAAGTAGCAAGCGAATATGCATTCCACCTGACAGTAGGTGGTTACTGCCGCCCATGGACATCCGTAAGCAACTTCATATAGAACAGGGGTTTAATCTGAAGTCGATCACAGATGCGTTGCTACTCACGAGGATTAAGATGGTCGCCTCATATAAAAGTGATCCGTTAACCACATCCTTACACCAAAACACAAGAACTGCTTCACGCTAGAAATAGGAAATTCCCCGCCCGGCGTTGTACCCTTATAGATTAATAAAATTTGGAACATCTCAAGAGCCTCCGCATTAAACCCTTCCACCACCACCATACCACCCATAAATGCTAAAACAGTTTTGATGAAAAGGGTTTAAATAATAGTAATCATAACTTTAGGGTTCCATGAAGGTCATAAATCGCCACGTCATCTATACGCGATTAGAATCGGCTTTTATTCGCAAAGGTAGCATCGGTTCCGACCTAATTCCGAGGGCTCGCAGACACTCGGCAGTTTATCATTTCTAACCGTTATCGTAACTGCCTCGCTCCGTTTA
>MOOZ01000172.1:66200-78475 GCA_002930495.1 Cecropterus lyciades
GCTTGCGGAAGCTGAGATATACTGTAGCATTATAATTGTTTTATCTTTCTTAAATTTTACTAGTAACTGTGTACTTTTCAATGGTAAGGCGACTGCCACCCTTGGAGGCGTGTAATCAATCCCAGTAGAATCTTAGAGCCACTTGTAAGTAACTCTCTCTCACCTTCAAACCAGAACACTGCACTAATTACCATTGCTCACATCGACGCAATGTGGTACCTCGGTAGTTCCTCTAGAATTGATAGGTTATGAAATTACCCTCAATTTGTAGAAATAATATACAGCTGTGTCAAATAAAGTTCCTTACCTGCCCTTCAACCCTGAAGGCGTCAGCGTTACACCTGCTTTTACGACACAGTAGCAAATGTGGCAATAGGATTTGACCTATACTCATCTAATAAAGAGGGAAGTTCCGTAAGGGACGGTGAAAACAGAACCTTACAGAACATTAAAACATGAGGGCTTCCCTACGATATTTTTATTCGCCATTAAAATAAATGACAATTTTTAATTCGATCAGGTAATTTCAATATTTGGATTGTTAGTTTTCTTTGGTCGTTATGTTTTTTTTGCTTTTCAAGGCAATTAAAACATTGTCGGACATGCTATCATAACATGACGTTAATCTTATCGTTAAGGTTTTTCTAACACTCACAAGATTTACACTTTTTATCCTTCAGAGTCATACTTAATTGGTTTTTTGTTGCTTAACCTAATGTCAAAATTACACGGATATTAATATAACATGTCTGAGAGGTCAACATTAAATTTGAAGTGGAGAACACATTAATCAATCAATGACTATTTTAGCGAAAAAAGCTTTGTTTAGTCAATATAATTCTAAAATTTGTTTTAATTATTAATTATTTATCATTTCTGCCGTGCGGTGTCGGTCTTGAATGGAATCGCTCCCTTCCTTCCCGTGGATGTCATAGGAGGCGAGGCTGACGTATAAAATTCCGAATCATGTACGGGTTTAAAGTTGTGATAAGCAAGAGACTGACGAGGCGTCCCAACTAAGTTTTCAGGTGTAGCAACGTATGTATGACCGACTTCAGACAACATTGCAAACCTGCCTGGGCTTGATATCCATTGGCGATGGTTACAACTTACCATTAGACGGATTGCATGCTCGTTTGCTACCTCTATACTATATAAAAAACTACAACATGTTAGACTTCAAGTTTGCCACTAGAGCATATATTTTTTGCGGCATTCACAAAATTTGACGACCCACGTGGTGGAGCGGTCACCATACCGGTCCCGGTCCCGGGTTCGAACCCTGACCAGACATCTGAATGATGAGTTAAAATTTCTGTTCTGGGTGTTGTGTATTCGTCTTTGTGTGTCCATGGCATCCACGACACAGGAAATAATCCTAGTGTGGGGTCATGAGTGTAGAAAGTGTTTAGCGTTTTAATTATTTGTAAACACTGCGGCGATATAAGAGGCGACCATCTTAGTCATCACGAGGGGCAAAGACATTTTAATTAACTTCAGGTAGAACCTCTGTTCCATAGAATTGGTTACGAATGTCCAATAATGGCAGTGACTCAATACCTACAGTGCAGTCCTACTACTACTACAACTACGGCACTCCGGTTTGCTACTTAAATTTTATGCATAAAAAACCAAGCACGCAGTCGTACTCCTTTTCCTTCGGAAGTCTTTAAGTAACACGATTCATTACTTGGAAGGCTAATATATTCGATCGAAACTAAGCAGACGGGAGTCCGTTGTTAATAAACGGAGACAAACTGTAGATCTCCGATCCATTAGCGGTCTAAGTAACCAACTTTCCGTGGTTTATGCCTAATTAGGTACGCAGGGCTACCAACATGTTAGCGTCCAGCGGCTCCAATGTTGCCAACGAATAAGCCATTAGTGCGACAGGTGTGTCCATTTAATTGGCGGCCGTGTTCGATACGTATCGATTTTGTATCGATGTATCGAATGAGCTAGCTACCAACCCTGTGGTTTTGAACTACACTAAAAGATAATATTGAGGTGCTATGGAAGGGATTATTGTACAGTACTTGACGGAATACGTTAGGACATAATTTTTTCTTTGTGACTTTTCGCTGCGCAAATTGAGCTTGCAGCTTCAGTGTTGAACTTTAAAAATAATTATGTGTTCGATTATGTGAAGCCACGAAATTTAAGTCCAAGTTGTAGCGTATCCCTAGGGCTACAAAACATTCATTTGGCGCTACTAGCGTCACCGGTGAGCGAATTTCAGCAAATTTCTTTACAATTTGCAGCGACATTTCGTGGCCTTATGAGATCAGACAAATGTCTACATTTGCTCTAACGCTCAACGTTAACGCAACGAATCAATTAATTTCAAAGCATTGATACAAATATTTTAACATTGTACATCATTATATTGTTGCATATTATAAGGTTTACAAACTACGAACTTTATTCACAATATTTTTATCGTCCTCAATGTGTCTGAGATAAACAACTCATAATTTCCCGTGTTCATGTTTGTCCTCAAAATGAATAAGATGAGATTTATACTTCACGATCTACTTAAAAACAAATAGTCATTTTTGCAGTCACGATACGATAACTAATTTGTATTAAAATCTAGGCTAGGGTAATAAAAATAAACGTCCGATTGGCTGGCGTACCAGGACGGCATAAACCGAGGCTGGAGGCAAGAAATAATTACGTCTAGTGTCGATAACAACGATAGTTAACTCGATTCTTAAACAATGAGTTCGCTTGGATTCACGATAACTTAGCGTTTTAACGGATATTGATGAGTTTTCCGGGATTAACCATTTCGAGTCTACGTCGGTAACAAATGGTTGTAATGTTTAATTTAATGGCGGCGAGCATCGAATTTATTTAAGGTCATCTTCACCGTCGGATATCGATGTGTATCTGGGAGTATTTATTGCTCGGTCTGGGTCGGGTTTAAAATTTCTAAGTAATATTAATTAGAAAGTTTTTAATTAATTTTGTTTAGAAGTACCTTTTTTATGATACTGAAGTAGCAAACGAGCATGCAGTCTACCTAATGGTAAGTGGCCACTGCCGTCCATGGACATCTGTAATCAACCCCAGATAATATCAGTCTGACCTGAGGTTAGACACAATTGCACCCCTGATTGCATCTACCCCTGAGGACTAAGTTGGAACGCCTCCGTCTACGTATCTCCCTTACTATACAATAAAGCAAAACAGCAACACTTAACACTTATGATTAGGAAAAAATATGTGTGGCGGTGACGCCTTCGGAGTCGAACAGGTTCTACCTTTAACCTACCCTGCGCCCTTTGATGTCTTGAATAGCACCACTGGGTAAGGTAAGATGGGTATCTTACCTGTCTTTTGATTAACTATCAAATTAATATTAATTTACAGAATGTGTCTTGCGGTTTGTGTTAAAAAATATAACTTTAAATCGTAATTACTTTAAATATAAAAGATAGATTATAAGAACCGAAGACTGAAACTGAAGGTGGTAGAACTCTTTGTGGTTCGACTCCGGAAGCACCACCACTACACCTATTTCCACTTAATAACAGCTGTGTTACAATTTTTCGAGGCATTCCATCTTAGTCATCAGGGGTAGCAACGCCTCAGTGACTAACCTTAGGTGAGACTTTGATCTTACCTTACTTACCTTAATTTACCTTACCTTACCTTAATTACAGATGTCCATGGGCGGCAGTAGCCACTTACCACCACATGGGCTTTATGCTCGTTTACTACTTCCATACTATTAAAAAATAAGCAAAAATAAAAAAAGACTAAATGTAACATCTTTTAATCTGTATTTTGATACAGACTATACATATATTAGCTTCTAATCCTTTAAATTAAATACAATAATTTCGTAAAAATAAGTAATAACAGACATTACTATAATATTTTTAATCTATGTTTTTATGTGCCTTTAAAATCGCATCAAATCTGATTTACTGATATTTGTTTAAAAGTGAAGTAGATAAAACATTTATAGTTCGTATCATCGGGTAACATTTAGACTAAATTACATTAAAATTCATCTACTTTAACAAAGTTATTACGATTTAGACTTATGTCACATTTTGAAACGCAAGTGAAACCGCCAATTACTCCTAGTTTTACTAGTATTATAATTACGAAAGTTTGCGAGGATATGTGTTTGTCACGGTCGGATTTCGCTGAAATTTGGCACAGATAAGCACGTTTTTGGCACAAATAAGCTAGTATTAATAATGCGTTAACATTAATAAATAACAAAGAAAAAATATGCACAACTTGACTGAAATCTATCTCTGTCTTCTATTTTTCTAATTGATTATTACAGAGGTACAATTATGTTACCCATTCAGTTGGTTATCTAACATTATTAAATCGAACACGTAACAACATTAGCGAATTATCTTTGTTGCCCGCCGTACACAGAAACCGTTGTTTTTCAACCGTTCATAATCTGGTAATCTTATAATTACGATCACATCTAATGGTGGTTAACTCTAAAATATCCCTCGGCAGGTATCGAACGCGGAACCGTGGCAAGCTAAACGTTGGTTATGAGCTGAGAAGGAACGACGTACACTGCAGGCTTATTCTGTGAGTATTCAGCTTATTTTTACTTTCTGAAGTAGCAGTGCTTCGCCAAGTGACAAAAAAATTGGTTTTACTAGCTAGCTAAGGGCCGGATATAAAATTAAATGTTATCCTCGGACATGTCATCAGACGTGTGCTACATTTTAACGTTCTCGTTTTCTTTAAAACGGAAATATGAAAAACTGAAACCAAAGGGCATAGTGATGTCACTAAAATAGTCGCCATCCTTAAAAAGTGAAAAATATCGAAATCAAAAGTAAAATAAGCTGCATCCATGCAAAATTTTATGTATATCAGACCAGTGGTTCTTACGTAATTGAGTAACACGCAGACACACACCATCTCATTTTTTGTATATTAGTATACATAAAATAAGTAAAACAGTCCACTTGTTAGTAATTGACCAATACCGGTAATATACGTATGTTATCAACCAAACATAAGATTAGAGGCTTACCTTGACCAGCCACTAATGCAATGCTACCCCTGACGACTAAGTCGGAACGCTTCGTGTAAGTGTGTCTGTCTTACAACGCCTTACAAAAATAGCAGCACTTATAAAGTAGGTGTGGCGATGGTGAATCCGAAATGGAACCACGACGAGTTTATCAACTTCACCATCTTAATTTTATTGTTAATATAGTTTTTTGTATATTTATTATTTGTCTTATTTTCTTTATGAACAAAAATATCGATAGAGAATTAAGAAGAAATATATAGCCTCTAAGATGTAATGGTCTATATACATACTAGGTTTCATGAAATAACATATTGTTACGATGGTAAAAATATAGTACCATCCTTTTTTCTCTCTAGGCTTTTATATGGTCATTCTGCCAACTGACACGATATCGCTGATACCAGGTGGTAGGACCAGTGTAGATTGACCGGGAAAGTACCACGAAGTGAAGCAAACCAAAAAAAACCCTCAGTAGTAGCAACGCATCTGTTATCGACGTCAGATAGAACCCCTGTTATATATGAAATTGCTTACAGATGTCCATGGACGGCAGTAACCACTTCCCATCAGGTGGACTGCATGCTTGTTTGCTATATCAATCAGGTACATTGTAAGGTACAATTCGTCAAGCCGTTTGGATGTAGCGTATTCCAAAAAAAATCTTCATACATGCATACGTTTGACAAATATCTGCTTCCTGACACAGTAGGGCAAAAATAAGAAGGAGGGTATTTATATATTTAAAACAAGTTCAGTGTACGGCGCACGCGCAGCGAGGTCGGATCGCAAAACGAAGATAACAATCATGCAATCGTCGCCCGCCACCTGCTCCGTGCGCAGATTACAACGTGGTTACCGTTTCATATTCCTTACGTGTTGGTATGACGAGCAAAACCATAAACATCAAATTTTATTGCTCTATATATAGATATATATAGAGCAATAAAATTTGATGTTTATGGTCATAGGACTGTCATAGAACATACCATAGATGTAGAGCGAAAAAATGTCACAAAGTTATCAATGATTTAAATGTTTGCGTAACTATTGACAAAATTAATTAGTGTAAGAACTAGGCATGGAATTGAATAAATTAAATCATTTACACTTTTACAAATGAATGTACTTATATACCTACTTATATTCACTTATCACATAAATGTCATACGGCATAAGCTTCAGTTATATGCCTGAACTTCTAGTTTAAAACAGTTACGATATCATCAAATTATCTGTTGGTTATCCAGAATCACCTCATTTACGGATAAACGTTAATAAAGTTGGGCTGAACAGCAAGAAGCCGAGGCTATACAAAATATATAAAAGAAAACCTCAAATGTCAAAACATCCTGATCCAATAAAGCTAAGGATCCTAAAGCTAAGGACCCGTTCACATTAAGACTACTCGACAGATTTACTATTCTCCGACTGGTAGATCTGGCTGTTTACACCAGGATATAAGAGTGGGTATTGTTCACTAGGCTAGAACGCCAGATTTATTGTCATTATAATGTAACAACAAGATTTGTAAGTAAAACGAACGGTAAAATTATCGGGCCGACGTAATGTGAGCGTACCCTACCATGTGACTCATTCATATGGCAATTCCGTATCGCTTGATAACATTTAAACAGACTATCATCATATGGAACGTACATGACGGTTATCTTTTTATTTGAATACATTCGCTGATCAAAGCTTTCTTATCCACTCAGCCTATTCGATACTTACTATAAAGTCTATAAGAAATGGTTATTCACCAAACGTCTCATTTTAAACTCAATAAAGGTAACGTTTACTTAAATTAGCAATGAATATATATTATCCTTTATTTTATATTATCGCACTGCTTAACGCTGTAAGATAATCGAATAGATAGATACAGATAATCGAAATACAACTGAAAGGTCAATAGCGCCTTAAAAAGATTTTGCCGCGCTTACATTTATGCAATTAAATAGTGCCGCGACGCCTGAAGTCACAGATTATATTTACACAAGTATCAATCATAAATATAGATAAGATATATGATCTTATTTATTTATTGATTCTGCGAAATAGCTGCTTGTTTTTAAATTCTAAGGCAACTTAGAAGGCAAGAGAAAACAATGGGTGGTTTAAAATTAAATTATAATACAGACAAAGTATTAAAAAGTAAATATTTCTTTCTTGAGGATTCCAGATTATTTTGTTTGACAAAAAGTCATATTTTATTTTTTCTATTTACTATACTGCCACGGCGAAGACATTTTACTTATATTATAAATGGCGTGTTTGTTACAGATTTTAATTACTGGTCAGATTTCGCTGAAATTTGGCACACTGATAGTTTATGACCTGCATTAACACATGGTACTCATTATTGTAGCTAACGTGACCGAAGCGGGCGAAGCCTGGGGAATGAGCTGGTTGTTTATAAATAAACCTACAAGTAGTGTCCGACCGAAGATTCCGCTTCGGCTTCAGTCACCTTCGGCCAAAAAAACCACGGCTTCGGCCAAATTGGGCGAAGTTTTAGGCGAAGCCGAATATCCTAGCAAGCGCCTAAATCGAACGAACTATAACGAATACACGATACCGCGATGGAGACGGTAAAGCGCAAGGGTGAACGAAAATTCCACGGTGGACTTCCTTCTTCACTTGCGTATCAATTTACATTGTTCAAACTGATATCGTTTTAGAAAAATATCGTGTCGTAGTATCGTTGAAGTCAGAAATCAGCTCTAGATTTATTTCAATCAACATAGATCTTTATCCAAAAAAAGTTTTAATAAAATCGTTAAAAATATCTTAGCCAATTTAGAACGGAACTTATGGTTTTTGAACCTTCGGGTTCAGCTTCGGGTGAAGGTTGTAGTCATAATAATAGCCTTCGGTTTCGCCTTCGGCCAAGAATCGACCTTCGGTCGGACACTACCTACAAGAGGTCAAATTATAAGCAATGGTAACAATTCGTCATTAAAATCATGGTAAAAAAAGAAAACATGGTGGTTTCTTAATGCAAAAACATGGTAAAACACCATGTTTTTTAATGTAAAATTGCAACTATTGTATTACGAAGTTATTTTTGTGACACAAATTCAAGTAAGCGTGAACTGAAAAGACAGCGGTAATAATAGGCACCTGATTAGAGTTGAGAGTGTCATTGGAAAAGGTATTTTATTGGGTTCCCAATTACCTAACCGAGTGCCGATCAGCCACTGACCGGTAGAGGTCTAGTTGAATAGGGCTGCTACTGTAGACAAAAATAAAATTGTTTACTCAACATTATTTCCACGCCTGAAAATTTATTAAAGACAATCCAAACAATTGAATTTAAAAATTTATTTATTAACTAATTAATTAACAATTGAATTTAATAATTTTTGAAGTAAAACATCTTTAGAATCGTTGTGATTTGAAACTCGATGAAACGGAAATGCGTTACGAAAGCTGTTGTCGGCGCTACGACTAGATGGCGTTGTACGCCTTTTAAAATCACTCCTATTATTTCACTTGGTAGCTTACATAAGAGCTAAAGTTTGGTATTTGCGAAATAAGATGTCCGAATATAGCTGCAGTGATTATTTTATCTATTTTTTATGTCCATCTCAATCCCTCGTAGGCTACTTTTCAGAAGTTTCACTTGTACCTCGAGTGAATTGCACACACACACAATTAAAAAAAAACATTTTTTTGAACCGACTTAGAATATTGTATTTTTTTGGATAGTGTTTTATTTCCATTTATGAACATAAGTGTCTTAAAAAGTTATTTCCAAACATATAGAATGTTTTAAAATCATAAACTTTATCTTTCTTCTAGATCTTCCAATATTTTTAGAATTAAACAAGACAATGGCAACCCTAAGCTCCGTTTCGACACTATCCAACCAAATCTGAACTGGGAGTGGCAGCACTGACAACAAAGTACTGAAACTATGTGTATTTGTGAACTTTAGGGCACAAACTACTTATTTAGATAGGTACTAAATATAGCCTATTATACTAAAACTATCTATTATTCCCTACTTGTTTAGGTTTTGGTTTGACGGAGAAAATATTTTAACGTTTAATTACAGCCAGCCTTTTACCCGACTGCGTCACAAGGAGGGTAATGTTTTTCGAGCATGTATATATGTATGTTTGTTTGCTAACGATCTGTCATGTCTAATATATATAAGCCCAAACGGCTTGACAGATAATAAGATGTGACAGATCGTTGGAATTGTGTCAATTTGCAGTGACATACACGATATAATTTAAAAAATGGCGCCTGAAAATGTATTAATTAGTCTGTTTTTTAATATTTCTATTAATCTAACTTTTGTAATATGTTCACTACTGTCCCTGTGAGTCGTTACACTTGTTCATGATGGCAATCAGTCTATGTGAATACAGGCGTATGTCAATAGGCCTCGCCTACGGAGTGTTCTTGCCAATATTCACAGTGTTGGTGACCTGAGAAGATGTTGATTTTACGTAGGACGCTGCTGCCCATCTCCTGAATTCTCGTTCTTTAGTCTCCTCCTTCGACATCCAAGGAAAGAGAAGGAGTGGTGCTATTCAAGACCGACACAACACGGCACAACCTTTACTAAGACGTTATATCCAAATTTATTTTGTAAAAGACTGAATAATTCAGTTGTTGAACACATCAATAGCTTATAGTATGTAAACAAGTGTTTCACGGATTAATACGTAGATCCAACAAATAAACCAATTAAACTAGAACTGTTTATTCAAAGACAATGAACGTGGTAATAGCTCCGAATAATGTAGTTTATATTTGCCTTTGGATAATACAATGATATTCGAAAATCATACTTATTTAATGGAAATAAGATATGATTTGTATTTTATTTTATGTAAATAAAATTGGTCGTAACGCAACGTAAGTAAATCAGTCAAGGTTCCAAACATGTTTCCGTGCGTGACAAATCGTATGTGAATCTTTTATGATAAAATTGTAGAAGGTACTTTGTAAGGGTTAAGCAATGGTGTTGTAGGCAAACCAAATGGATGTATCAATTCCATACATATAAAAAAAACGTAAAGTTTCGCATTTATATATCGCATATATTTACAATATAGATATGCTTATATCAGACTATAAAAAATATGGTCTGGAATAAGAATAAGTCATAACAGAAATTTCTATAATTTTTTAAATCTGTTTATGTGTTTCAAATCGCTTCAAACCAAAACTGCTAAATTTAGGTTATAGAACTGAAGTTTAATAAACCTATCTGTAAAAAGACTAAAATAAATTTATAGTCATACAGTACATATATTGAGGTAACATTTACTCTTTACATTTTTTTAATGGATAAATCGCTACATTTTTTTAATGGATAAAATCGCGAGGCAAAACTAGTCATGAATATTTTAATTTTGATAGAACCCTTTATATTCAGTTCATGTATTGGATACTTTCTTTAAAATCATTTAAAATTGCCCAGTGTCCTCATCCTCCTCCTCCTCCTCATCCAAATGGGATAAGTTTATCATGACGTTCTACATAAACATTATTTTAAATCGAGGAACTAGAATCATGCAAATACTTTGCATAATGTTAAATCACAACAGACCACTAAGCACCTAACCAACCATCTAACCAGCCATCCATCTAACCAACCATCCTATGAACTAACCATCCAACTAAACAACCAACCGTGAAACCAACCAACAATCCATTCATCCAGCTTATCATCCATTCAACCTACCTATGAACCAACGATGTAACTAATTAACCATGCAATTAAACAACTATATAACCAACCATCCATCCAACAAACCAACCAAACATCCAAGCATTCCACGAACCCACACTTACATTATTTATAGTATTTGTTAGTTACAAATACTATAAATAATGTAAGCAATTTGACGACGAGTTGAGGTACGGAAAAACCTCTACTCGTCGTCAAATTGCTTACAAGGCCTATAATACGATTTAAAGAGACCTTATCCATGGATAACAAACAGTACCGATCGCATCATGAGACGCCGAAGCACGCACGCATATATAACCAAAAGTGGTCACCCAGCCTCTGCCGACCGCGCTTAATGTTGCATAACTTTGTAAATAAATCACAATCTACAAAAGCTACGGGGTTAAACGTGCTTCAGTATTATGTCTAGATAATTTATATAAATCAAATGATCTATTAGCAGCCTACTAATCAAGCTCAACATTCCAAACAAAAAGCAATTTGCGTCCTTAACTTGACACCGAACTTTCAAATGCTAACACCATTAAATTATCTCGCTATCATCTCTCATCAGACCAACTTAAAAGTTAAGGTCGTTTCGGCCATAAACAATAAGTTGCTACACGCCACGAAGATAATTAATTAAGTGTTACTATACTGCCCATTCATGTAGGTATCATGCCCACTGTGAACTAATAACGTTATTTTAATTACGCTGAAGTGAGCTTTTTTTTCGCGAACCGTTTTGTTGCTGTCGGCTCTGTTGGTCTTTACAGCTACACGGGTTTTAGTGGCGAGCCTAAAACTCAGCCAAGACTGGTAGGGGAGGAGTATAATAAGACGTTGAAAACGAGCTGACGTTCGTTCCCCTGGTGGTTGGAGGTCGCCTGAATAGGGAGCTCCCGCGGGAACGGTCGCCCCCCAGGTGGCCGATCTGGTAGGGACGTGAACCCCTGAGTAGAAATACGTGTAGCGATATTGTCGGCTCAGTCAAACCACAAAAATCTACCTTTTTATAAACTCTTGTAAACTTATCGTATGCTTTATGGTACAATAAAATATATGGTATGTTTTCTTTTTCTAGACACGCGAATCTATGCGGTATAAGACACAAGGACATAAATGATGCTAATGATTCTTAAGCGACAAAAATTATCGCTAGTAGCTTACCCGGACGTAGTGTAACCAGAGGCTCAGTGAGCGATAATGCAAGCTTCTACCCATATAGAATCGAAGACAATAAACCTTTATGAATGCTAATCGTATTTGATGGATGATTAAGTGGTCAAACTTTAAATGTATCTAGTATTTATATCATTCAAATTTGTTTGTGTTTTTATATTATGTCGTTATGAAGTAATAAAAAAGGGCATTGACAGTTATTAAGAAATTACATTAATCACCTTTATTAATTTTAATGAAACAAATGCTATATACGATATTATATATATATTTTGAAGGTGGTAGAACTCCATTTGGTTCGACTCCGGAAGCACCACCGCCACACCTATTTCTGCCTAATAACAGCAGTGTTATGCGCTGTTGTGTTCTGGT
>MOOZ01000172.1:134296-144412 GCA_002930495.1 Cecropterus lyciades
TTCTACAAGGAATTTGTTACAGATGAGCGGCGGTGATCACTTACCACAACATGAATGACAGTGACCAGCAGATGGGACTTTATGCTCATTTGCTACTTCTATAGTAACAAAAAAATATATATAACAAGCACTTACCGAATGTTAGCAACAATATCTCTGGGGTTGTAGTTGGGTATCTTCGTGGACCAGCCAGTGCCGATACCCTCAGCACCATTGACCAGCACCATTGGCAGGATGGGGATGTAGTAGATTGGCTCGATTTTTTGGTTGTCTTCAAATTCGTGCTAATACAAAATGGCATTGTTACTTATTTATACTGAATAAATGGTATTTGTTATTTTACTTATTTTTACTACATTTTCTCTGCAAGGCGATTACGGATCAAAAAGCTTTACAGATTATAATAGAACCTGTAATCCTCTATACACTATATTTTTATTGAAATGAGCTGTAACAAAGAAAGAAAATCACATAGCTGCCTAACCAGCTGCAACCTATTCAATCATACATAGACGACTGTTTGGTTTTTCTGATTACAGGTCCAGATAGTTAACCACAAGCAGGTGGTCATTCAACTATTTCTGCATTTGCGACTTCCATATTGGTGCAAAAAGTGATAGTTACCAAGCAGCAGGTCACCCTGTTAGTTCAATATTACCCTTTACCTCCGTGTGTACTCCAATGTGTAAACGACCGAGAATTAAAACTTACAAATCACAGATAATTGATACATATCATATTGTATCTTATCAAAGCATGTCTATAAACGATAATAATTCATTATTATTATCCTAATGTAACGTAACCGAGCGCAATTCCTTTACCTCTTATGGCGTACTTAAGCAAGTTCCACGACAAAAAGATCACTTACCACGAGGAACGGATCATCGTGCGGGTAGAAGATGAGCCTCGTGAGCGGCGACATGAGCGTGAAGATGTAACGCGGCTCAAGACACTTACCACGAGCAGCGGGTCGTCGTGCGGGTGGAAGATGAGCCTCGTGAGCGGCGACATGAGCGTGAAGATGTAACGCGGCTCAAGACACTTACCACGAGCAGCGGGTCATCGTGCGGGTGGAAGATGAGCCTCGTGAGCGGCGACATGAGCGTGAAGATGTAACGCGGGCTCGCAGAATCCTTCCCGCCGCTGAGCCGCGTACCGAACTGACCGCGCGGCTCCAGCAGGTTGATGTTGTTCGAGCCCACGTAGTTCTGAGCGAGATTCACGATCGTCATCGCTAGCGACTGTTCACCTGGAATGTTCGGCGTTTATTACAACTGTATTACGAAATTTATAATAATTACATATGGAAATGTTTTGATTTCGACGCTGTCAAACCTCGTCACTAGAGGTTGGTTTTATTATTTTTCCGTTTTGCGTTTTTTTATAATTATGAGCGTAGTTACAACTCATACCTTTTTTTTTGGTCTTTTCCACTCAATACTTATCTTTACTTATGTATATTATTACTTAACAAATATTTTTATCATCGCACTCCTAGCTAGAATAAGCTATAACTTAACACAATGCTTACTTGAAATAATCGCAAACATGCACTTTTCTTGAATTCAATGACGTCACAGATAATACAAAAGCTGAACGACGAAATTTACAGACATACTCTACCCATAAAAGGGTTAAACTTTTTAAGGGATTATTAGTCTCAATAGTTATAAGCGAGTTCTGAGCGTTCGAAATCGAGAGCGAATCAGATGGTATTTTGTAAGAATGTTCAATCATCCATTAATATATTTAATTTATTAGACGTTTCATACGACGATACACTAGCGCCTCTAGCGTCGAATTCACACGTGATATCCCTTAGTATAAAATCTAAAATAAAAAATGAAACATTACAAAATACTCCTTACCATGATGGTATGCCGAGTGCTCCGCAACGGAACCAGCCAGTTGCGCAACTTTGACCTCTCGCTTGTCGTTACGTTTTATACACGTAAAGATCACCTTACGTTGGCCAGGCTTTAAGCCATCAATCATTGATGGAATTGACCTAAAATATAACACAACATCAATAAAAATGTTATAAAATACTATTTTGAAGTGAAAATAGTATTTTATTAACATAAAGATTTTTCCGACGAGTAAAATATTTCGCATTACACTCAGCTGCAGGAGTAAAGTGCAAGACGCTTGACAGAGCAGCAAACGCCAATATGGCTGAATTTTGTTTTTGTTAATTATCTGCATTGTATAAATGATTCATGTGAAACTTACCTAACATTATCACCATTTGAAAAGAGCACCAGCTCCAAGTTAACAAAGTCCGAATAAGAGACAGCTTTCGTTTCCTTTGTATACAAATATCTCTCCGGGAGACCTATTTCCTTTCTTCTCTTCACTTCATCCATGTGATTTGTCAACCATTCCTTACGTTGGTCGGCACCTTTCTTTGAAAACGCCAACTCAATGTGATGATCATCGGTGGGACCAGCGTACTTGAACTTAATCCTATGCCTCTCCATATTCTGGAAATATTCTTTAGCCTCCTTAGATGTGGAGGTACCCAAACCTTTGTAGTATTTGATATTATAGGTGTGGTGATTCTCTGTATCCTTCTTCCACTCTTCGAACTCTGGTAGCGAATAGAATGATATCTCCTTGTCTTTTTTAGTAGCTTTTACAATAGGAGTGATGAATTCCTCCAAAAACGGAAGCTTTAACAGCTCTGGCCAGTTGTGATGAATGAAGTTGATGATCAAACCCTTGATGTGAGACCCATCCTGATCTTGATCGGCCATAATCATCACTTTACCATACCTGAGGGATTTTAAATCATCCACCGAATTGTACTTCTTTTTGTATTGAAGACCAATAATTTTGATTAGATTATTGATTTCCACGTTTTCAAGAACCTGCTTGTGTGACGCATCTCTGACATTTAGAGGTTTACCCTTTAACGGGAATACACCGTAATGGTCTCGGCCGACGACACTGAGTCCAGACACAGCTAACGTCTTGGCTGAGTCTCCCTCAGTGAGAATTAAGGTACAGAGGTGAGCGTTTTTCGTACCAGCATCATTTGCGTCCTCTAATTTCGGTATACCTTTGAGTTTGCTTTGTTTCTTACCAGACGCCTTAACAAGCTCCGTCTGCGCCTTGAATTTGGCCCAAGTCAGTACAGATTCTACTAAGCCAGACTTGCTTACAGCCGTAATGAATTTCTCAGAGAAATTACACTTCGAACCAAAGCTCTTAGCTTGGAGTGTCATGTTTTCTTTGGTTTGCGAATCAAAGGTCGGGTTTACTATCAAACAGTTGATAAACAACCACATATGATTCTTAACTTGGAAAGGCTTTATATTGACCCCACCTTTGTTTTTCTTCTTGAGAACCTCAAGAACGTTCTTAACAACACTATCGGCGACAGTGTCAACGTGTTTACCTCCTTTCGTCGTAGCGATGGAGTTCACAAACGATACCTGCTGAAAGCCTCTGTCGGATAGAGTCAATGCAACTTCCCAGCGATCATTTACTTTTTCATACACAACCTTCAAAGGTTGTCCGTTTTCGTCTTCCTTGCCTTTGATATATAAATCTATATAATCTTTGAACTTATTAATCTTTAAACGTTCGCCATTTAAATATACTTTTACACCCTGCGAGGACGCAGCAACGTCGTACGCTCGCCGCGACATCAACGCGACAATATCGTCCTCTAGCCTCTCCATTTTAAATTTAGCTAAGTCGGGGCTAAACGTCACTTTGGTAAAATCATCGTCTTTGCCAGACTCCTTCACTTTCGGCTCTGAAGCCTTCGTCATATTCGATCCCCATGTTTGTTTAAAATGTTTCTTGTACTGCTTCGATGCAGTTTCCACTGTAAACTTTGTTGAGAAGATATTGCACAACTTTGCACCATATCCGTTTCTGCCTCCAGTCACTTTTTCTTCTTCGTCATTATAATTTGATGATGTCAATAGATGTCCGAAAATCATTGTAGGTACATACATTTTTTCGTCCTTGTGCATCACTACTGGTATCCCACAACCATTGTTGTACACTGATATCAGATTCTGTTCCTGATTAATGTCAATTCTGATCACATCCATCTTGGGGTCCCTTTGCTTGTTGTCAGCTGCGTTAACTAATATTTCGTCATATATTTTGTATAAACCTAAAACAGGGTCATAATTACTTGTAATTGTTTATTTAGAAGTAGGCAAATGTTAATTAAATTAGAATCATACTGGATGGATGAAGCCTGGAGTACACTGCTCATTTGTTGATTAGCAAAGGTTTAATGGTCAATGTCAATAAAACGCCCATGAGACAGTCTAATCATGATTTACCCATGGTTTATTGAAAGATATCCCATAACATAAATAGGAATGAATGACATAACTTGCCCTCCAGACCTCATGCACCCTTATAACACCGACACTACTCCAACTTATAAAAAAATATATTAAGCATATTATACCTGGTACAAAATTCAATTCCTTTTGCACCATACACTCCTTGGACTTATCAAAAACCCACATGGTCTCTGTGGCCCGCTCAACGGACCCAATGTATGTGTCCGGACGCAGCAGAATGTGCTCAAGTTGAGACTTTTTCTGGTATATCTTCTCAATAGAGCCCTTTGTACCTTTGGCAGAGGCACCCTCCACAGTGCCATTTTGAGCGCCATTGCTCATTTTATTGAACATTGACTGAAAATAAAATATATTCACAAATAATGTCTATGTCGTCATCAACAAATTTCTGTCACACAGCTGGGAATCAGTCTTCCCTCAGAGGGAGAAAGGTGAGACCATATGCTCAGTTAAGCTGGTCAATTGCAAAGTAGTAGATGTAAAAGACCTTTAAGATATTTTTAAAATATATTGTAAGTTTCCTCACAATGTTATCCTTTACTCTTGGAGTGTAAATCAATTTCTATGAATAGATGTTCCGATACCGATAAGGTATGGGATACTTACTCATGTAAGTAGTACTTAAATTTTTTTGGATACTACTCACATGAGTACTCTTAAAGTATCAATACTTACTCATATCGATACATTTTATTTTTTATTATTGACACTAATATAAAACAAGAAAAATTTCTTCACAGTGATAGATGTTTAACAAGTTCCAAAATTACTTTTAAATTGAATTTAATAAATCTGTGGCATTCCACAGATTTATTAATTAAGAATAAAGGTATGTTCCATGTTTGTGACACTGTTGCACCTGCTTTGGAAAATAAGAACTTACTTGGAACTGATGTTGCAACAATTAAATGTTTTAGGGAAAACTTTTACAACCAGGGACATATTCATTTCATTACATCCCATTCCATAGTCTGACTCGTACACGAAGAAAAGTGCATTCAGAAATAATATATGTTAAATAACATTCATACAGTTTGATTTGATTTGTTACCAACTACTTTCATTTTGATAGTAGTTAGCATTGCTAAATTTGTATTGATGCTAAAAGTATTTGGTATCAAAACAAAAGTCTCCATAGTTTTGTACATACATACTCATATTTGCTTGTATTGGAATGTCCCTATGAGTATTTATTTTATGAAAAATTTTAAAAATTGTCTATCCAGTTAATTTCAATTATGCGTCTTCAATCCATATTGATAACCCCCATTGTCGAGCGGTCACCATACTGGTCTGACACACAGTGGGTTCCGGATTCGATCCATCTGAATGATGAGTTTAGATTTCTGTTCCGGGTCTGGGTGTGTGTGTGTATTCGCCTTTCTGTGTTCATGGCACCCACGACACAGAAGAAAATCTTACTGCTATGAGTGTACAAATCGTTTAGCATTTAATCCAATTGACTATTAGTTAATGTTTTTGGAATTAGCCATTTTTAAATTATTTAACTCGCCAACATGTACAATGGTAAAATTAAGAATAAAAACATTTAATTGTTTTATGAAAGCCTATTAAAATTACAATTTATAATTATATTTTCTTTTTATAGTAATCACCATCAAGCAGACAAAATCAATTTTGGGTATCATCCACAACATTACAAGATTTTAACCTCACAAAAAAATATTATCGACATCAGTATAGTATATCACAATACTGTGTAATAGAATAAATAATAATTTAATTATATCGATATATATATTTTATATTTTTAACAAATCGTTGAATATAGTCAAGTGAATCGATAATTAATTTCATATGGTAATATAACCTTACGACACAATATAGTACAAACGTAAAAAAAATCAACCGATTAATATTATAGGTACTTGAAGATGAAGGTAGATGCATAAAAAAATTGTGTAACTAATTCTTTCAGAAAATGTGCCAACGTAAGTTCTATAATTATTGCTAAAATACTATGAATCATATGAGTTAATTATAACGTTTCTAAAAAACATCAGTAGCAAAGATTCAATAGAAACGATGCATACGCGTATTATGGAATTATGTTTGTTATTGAATAGTTTATCAAAATGCTATCAATAAATTCTAGCAGAATGTTTATTTAAACGACCCTACTTAATGTATTAGTAATACGAAAGTATATGTGATATTATTAAACTCCAAGCATATGCATAGAAGGTCAGAAAACATTTTGACCGTTACCAATCAAAATGCCGCCAAGACGCAGGCCTTACCTTTATATCAGCCATCTTGTTTGTCGTAGTAATAAACCGTGCGCGATCAACGCTTTGCACTAAATGTCTTGAAAACAAGACGGAGCATATGCTAATAATATTGGTTTTCGCAAAACAACATCTTCATTAATATAAATTGCAATTAGCACGACAGCGACGAATAACGAACAAACTTGACAAACGACGCCGTGAATGGCAATTGACAATATTTAATTTTTTTCGTCATAGTTTACTATGTGACATAGATTCTACGGAATTTACCAGAGGCTACAAATACATCACGCCAAGGCAAAATATTTTTGAACAAAAATATATCACAAAGTTATAGCGAAATAATAAGTTCCAAAGGTTATTTTAAAATATAGTAAATTGTTTCTAGTTTTATTTTTTTCATTTATTTTTAATATCATAAATTTACCGTATCTTTGGTAATATTGACAACTTAGAAATACTATGATCGCTATTAAAAATTAAATCTATGTTTTTAATGTCTCCATACAAAATATTTTTCTTAATTATCGGTGATTAGATATTTTTTTATTTTTCTACACAAATTATTTTTCTTGGTCTTGCTGCCCTTAAATGAGAATTTAAATGTATTATAGATATTTTTTAAACTGTTTATTATTTGTTGATTCTGAAGTATGAAATGCATAATTTTTTTTTTCAGTTATATAACCATATTAATAAGTATGTAATTCTTAGTCTAACTTTATTTGTCCTAGCATCAAATACCTAATAGTAACTACTATAAAACATATTTATAGCATCACCAACCACATATATTAAGCATTTAATAATTCGAACTCAGAGAAAAAATATTTAAATTAGTTACAAAGCAACAATTACATATAATTATTACAATAAATGTTTAGGTAGCATTATTCACAGCTGTGTTTTGATGGTAAAATATTTTTATAGATATGGCAACCTTAATATTTAACCGTCAATGTCAAAATTATTCTTTAAGGTTATAAATTGAAATGTTAAACTATAATAGTATTTTGAAAAGATTTGATAAAAGTCGGGATCATACCGAAAATAACTATTGTAACATTTATATCAAATAACAAATGTGATTAAGTGAAGATGTCGCTTTTATCCTATGTATCTACTATTTTTAAAAGAAGCGTTATTTCTCGTTATCCTCTCATAAGTAGTGTAAACAAATTAAATGCTAATACAAACCGTTCATTGGCAACTAAAACAATTCATGATGTAAATACTAATGTAACGAAGGATGTTATTTTATTTAAATATGAAAATCCTAAGTATTTTATGTACATGAATGTATTTGCGGTGCTGCAGTATATGTTTTGGACATATTTGGGAGTTTTTGCGTTCAAAGCATTGAAGGACGCGCCAGTAGACAGATCCAAGATCACAGATGATACACCCTGGTTCAGAAGAATAAACCTTGGTGATAATAAATATAGGAATACCTTAGGAGGTATATCTCTTCTTGTTGGTAAGTCATCATTTTAATTATTGTTCACTACTGGATATCAATCTCATAACAATCCAATAATTCATGGAATAGTCTACCATGCTAATCAATTCAGATTAGTAGAATATAGAACTTTAACGAAAAAGCCTCTAGAGGAAGTGGACCTGGAAAAGCCCCGACAAAGTGACGCAGAATGAGATTGACTTCATCACGATCGATAAAAGGCGCATGTTCCGAGATGTCTCAGTGATCAACAGATTCAATACTGTGATTCTGATGAAACTGATTCGATTCTTTGGTAACTATGGCTAATATTGACGAGGAACTACAAAATTTGGGTGAAATCGTCCTTAGCATGGGTCGGAAGTACTTTGGGCGCCGTCGGAATACTAGAGAGTCTAAACTCTCAAAAGATACTCTGGATGCTATGAGGAAAAGACGAGAAACAACACAGTCCATATTGACTAATTTCCAAACATATCAAAAGGAGGATAAGAACGTTGCTCGAACACTCTTAAGATTTGAAAAGTGATCGAGCTAAATAAGGAATTTCAGACCTTATCAAAGCCGCTGGGAAAAAACTACCTGAAAAGATTGCATACATTACATGGCAAGCTTGTCTCCTCTACCCCAGAGATTCTTGTTGTCACTGAAAAATTTTATAAATGTCTGTATTCCGTACGTGTGCCTTCGACTTGTATTGATGATCAAAGAGCCAAATTGACACGATCACTTCACACTTAACCGAGGACCTCCCAGATTTCGACTTGGGTGAGACTAGGATTGCTCTGGGACAGCTTAAAAACAACAGAGCTCCAGGAGACGACGGAGTGACAACAGAACTTCTAAAAACTGGAGGATTTCCTCTGCTTCGCAAGTTACAGAGGCTGCTTAACTCTGTCAACCACTAACGGCAAAATACCGGAAGCGTGGAGCAGGAGTGTGACAGTGCTGTTATTTAAAAAGGGAGACAAAACTCTTTTGGAGGCCTATCGCACTCCTGAGTCACATATACAAGCTGTTTTCAAGAGTAATTATGAATCGTCTCGCCCAGAGACTCGACGACTTCCTGCTTCTGGTGCAGACAGGTTTTCAAAGAGGCTACAGTACCGTAAACCACACATTCATACCATACGGCAAATTATACAGAAAACACAAAAAAATAATCTGCCCCTTGCTTGCCTAGCATTTGTGGACTACGAAAAAGTCTGATTCCATCGACACTTGGGCTGTTCTGGATTCATTGCAGAGATGCCGCGTAGATTGGCGAGACATAGAGGCGATGAAATGTCTCTATAATGCTGCCACCATGACCGTCCAAATCCGAAGCCAGCAGACAAGTCCTATGCAACTGCTTCGAGGTGTAAGGCAGGGTGACATAATCTCACTGAAACTGTTTACGAACGTGTTGGAAGACGTTTTTAAAACGCCAAACTGGTATGGAGGAGGTATTAACGTTAATGGCAAGTACATTTCTCACCTGCGGTTTGCTGATAATATCCTCATCTTGGCGGAGTCCCTGCAGGACATCAAAGGGACGCTGCACAGCCTGAATGATGCATCCTGACGGTCTTGGCATGAATCTCAACAAGAGAAGGGTCATATTTAACAAGCATGTCATGCCAACACCGGTATTCGTAGAAATATCGACTCTTGAAGTTGTTCATAAGTTCATTTATTTCGGTCAGGCCATAAGACTCGGCAAGAACAACTTCAATCGGGAAGTTGATAGATGCATACTGTCGGGCTGGACAGCATTTCAGAAGTTTCGTCAAGTCTTCTCATCACCATTACAGCAGTGCGTAAAGACTAAGATCTTCAAACAGTGCATCTTGCTAGTCATAGTCTAGTCTTGCTAGACCTATGCTGCCGAAATTACGACTTTGACATTGGGACTAGTCCACAAGTTCAAACTTGCTCAGCAAGCAGGAAGAATTAACCCTAGATCTGTAATGTCCCTATAAGCCACCCAAGTTCAAAATTCATGTTATTACTATATGTGGTTAAGTTGTAAGCATTGTATATTAATTGTTAATCCAATGTATAAAGAGATCACAAGAGAGAGAGATAT